>MQTX01000299.1:207581-222861 GCA_009735665.1 Angiostrongylus cantonensis
TTACGTGTTCGGCCCACCTTATCTTCGACTGTTTGGCGTATAGAACGGCATCTTTGATTTTCGATCACGTTGACGTAAGTCCGAGCTTCGGAACCCATCCCTTACTTGTGTGAAACTGGATACTTCTAGCATCGTCTTTTCGACTGCGCGTTCGATAACGCTGAGTGATCTTTCATCCTGCTCGCGTAGCGACCAGGTTTGTGACGCATACGTTAGGGCAGGAAGAACCGTTTAGTCGAAAAGGTGGGCACGGAGTCGGGTGTTCTTTGTTCTCTTCACGTGTACTAAGTAGGGACTCCTTGACTACCAAGGGCTTCTATGACTGCTTCTATCTCAATTGAGTCAAAGGCCTTTTCTAAGTCGATGAAAGTGAGACAGAGCGGTCTTTTGTACTCTCGCGATACTTCAATAAGCCTTGTTAACGTGTGAATGTGGTCCATTGCACTAAATCCTTTTTGACACCCTGCTTGCTTTCATGGCTGTCCTTCGTTCAGTGTTCTGTCAATCCTGTTTAGGATGACTCGAGTGAAAAGTTTGTAGACGGCAGACAGCAAGCAGATTGGGCGTAGTTGCCTACATCGTGTAGGTCGCCCTTCTTGAACAACAACACGGTCTTGCTCGTCTTCCACTGAGTAGGGACCTTGCATTCAGACAGGTAACGTTTGAAGAGCCGAGTTAGTGTGCTTACGAGGACTGGTGGAAGGTTCTTCGGGTGTTCTGATCTTATCCTGTCCGGACCTGGTGCTCTTCAATTTTTCACCGAGGAAATTGCCAGTCGGATTTCGGAAGGGAGAACCGGTGGAACAACATATCCATCCTCTTTTATTTCATAAGACGGGAGATGGACGTGTCTATCGAAGAGATCTGAGTAGTAATCGTGGATGATTTTCTCCATTGCCTTTCTGGACGCTGTTGTTGTTCCGTCTAGGCATCGGAGTGCAGTCATCCTGGTCTTGTAACTGGCGAAGCTTCGGCGAGCTCTGGGAATGCTTTTGCCAGCCTCTACAGCTTCGGGCATTATTGCTGCTCTTCTCTCTTTAAGATGTTCTTTTATCGCCTGTCTGCATTGTTTTGCAAGCTCGGACGTTAGTTCGCGGGTTGCCTGCAGCTCGTGCGATTCCACGCTGGCGTATTATCTCTAGAGTTTCTGGAGACAGACGTCTCCAGAAGCTCTCGAGCTCTATTAACTATGATGTGGTTTATTTCGTTACGGTATTCTCCATTGAGGTCTCCCATGTCCAGCGTTGAGGGTGGTGCTTCTGGAATTGCGAGTTACCTTGGATGGTCTTGGTCGCCATGATAAACTCAGAGAGCCGCTCACCCTGTTCGTTCCATTCTAATCCGTGGGTCCCAATGTGACGTTCCTTAGACGACCGTCTTGGTCCGATCTTGGTATTGAAATCTCCAATAATGACCTTGAAGAATGTATGGTCTTCTCTGTAGAACTTCTCTAAGTCCATGTAGAACGCTTCGACTTCTTCTTCGTCATAGTTTGATGTTTGCGCGTAAACGACGAACATTGTAAAAGCCGGTGTTGATCCACATCTATTTAATGGTAAACGCCCGATTCGGGTTGTAAGCTGTTCTAATGAATCGATGTTCATGGACAAATTCGTGTTGACGAGAACGCCGACATCTCCTACGCCTCTACAGTCGCATATTCCGAGAAACAGTTCTTTTCCAGCGTCATAGACAGCGTTGAATGGATGGCGTCGTCTCGTCTCGGCTAGGCCGACGACGTCGTGCCTTATCATTCTTGCTTGCATTAGCAAGTCTTCTATCGACGACTCGGATGCAAGTGTGCGTGCATTGTAGGTACAGATCGTCACCATAGTTCTTGATCCAGGCAGCTTCCATTGGCCCTGAGATTTTAGCAGCCTCTCTGTACACAACGTTGCGAAATTGGGGCTCTTTCGGGGTCAGGGGAATGAGGACCGTTTTTTTTTACTGCGCTTAGCATTTTGATACCACCGTATAGCTTGCTGGGCTCTGAACGTGTAGGCTGGTTATACTCACGGGTAGCTTGCCAGGCTCTCCCAGAGTGGACATGGAGCTTATTTGTTTGAGGCGACTCCTGACCGCCTCCCATATACTTCCCTGTCACTTGATTGCAGGCTTTTGGCCGATTTGACTCGTAGAATACAATCCGCATAAAGCGAGAACGCACCCACACACGCATGCATGAATACGCCTAGCAAATACAGAAAGTATGTGCCAAATCGGCGCAGCAGAAACAGGGAGTCCATCCTCTGGATCCACCTGCTTCTCATGGAAGCAAAGGTCGCTTGTACTGGGGCGGGTTTTCATCCCCATAGCAGTGTCCGCCAAGCTGAGAGGGAGTCCGGTGTTTCCATCACGAAGCCCAGCTAAGAATAAACCAATTCCAGGATCCATCATCGGCCTGGTACCAAATTAGTCGCGTGGTGGCAAACCTCCTTGTGATCCACAAGCGCTGATTGCCTATGGTGGTGATGATCTGAGGCAGACTTTGGCCTGGTTGGCCCCGGGACTTCAAGGTACCATAATGGCTAAACCAACAAAAGTCTTAGGAAATAATGATAGTGCTGGGACTCGCACAACTAGTGAGAATGGGCCATTCAAGTGCCCAAGTATACTGCATATGTTAAAAACGAGATAAATATCGTAGATAAGTGAGATCATGAGGTTCAGGTTGGGACGCGAGCTATCAAATGTCGGAGCACTTTAAGTGTCCCGGTCTCTCGTTTTCGATGTGTTGTGAAGTTGTATTTTAATTTGACAAGATGTGATTCCGTCCTTTGATCATTAAACTCGTACGAAATGTTGTTCACCTCTTATGGTCATCCATCAATGAATATGAATCTTTCATTTCCCATTAGATTTTCAGTACATCGTTCTGATCAGGGAAGCATCAGTTAGCTATTTGCTTACTAATTTTTATTCTAAGTGATTCATCACTTTGTTTTATAAAGCAGAAGGCAAAGTTTTTTTTATATATTCATTGTAGTGAGTTTATTAACAATAACTTATTTTGTCCTATAAATTGCATTTTATGCCCAATTTTTTCATTTTTCTAATAGTTTTATAGTTTGTTTGTTCAAAGGAAATAATTCGAAAAAAGACCTAAACGACAAGAATGAAAAATGCATTATTTTAGAGCCCTACCAAGGACCATTAACTTTCTTACCAACGCTATGGAAGCAGTTCAGTTCAGAAAATTAAATAAGGTTGGAGCGAATAGTCGACCGAACGGTTTTGTGATGCTCTTCGGTATGTTATTATTTACAGGTATATCTATTAGCGCTTTCCTCACGGTCATCTTTAATCACGTTTTGTTGCTGTGTTTGTGGTTACGTGAAGTGTTTCTGTACAGTAGTGATACTGTATTTCAGTAATGAGAGTTGATTTATTTTTTAAGTGGTTTAGGATCACCAGACGTTTGTTTAATCGACCTTAGTAAATGAATAAGTGAAAGAGTGAATGAATGAATTAGTCGATGAATGAACGGATGAATGAATGAATGAGCGAAACGAAAAGGAATGACTAGGTGTAGATTATTAGTGAAAGTTTGTAGGGCATAAGCGGCATCTTGTTAAAAGCGGTTGAAAATAGGTGATTTTCTTTATAATAATTCAGATTCAGTTGAGATTAATTCACTTAAAGCTTTTTGCTGTACATTCCAGGCAAGACAACGGAACCGGTGATGCGTGAAATTATCGACATGGAGCCAATCCCTGCCGACTGGACATATTCGACCTATTGTAAACAGTTCCTTGATGAGTCGATCTATATTCCTATTCAGTATAGAAATGCTGGATACAAGGTATTTTGTGGAACCCTTTATTTCTTTCTTCTTGTCGACTCCACATTCTAACGTTGTTTTAATTTTTTCTTCATTCGTTATTGTTCTCGTTGGATTTGCTGTCTTGTTTGACTCTTTGCAAAGTCGCAGTTTTAATAATATCATAAATACCTCTAGATACATTTTTAAAACCGATCGTCTTTTAACCTCGGAATTAGTAATCAATACTTCCATGGATTATTAAGCTAAACCGACGTTAACAAAAGGTTTATTCGGCTAACGTTTCGACATTTCCATCTTTCCCAGTACCGATGATTCGAGGTGATATCCATAGTTCCTCGTACTCTTGATGCGGAGGGTTTCTCGTTGTATCGAATCGGGATCTTCTTTAATGGAGTACCACTCGAATGAAGCAATCTATCCCGTCAGCGCTCTTGCATGCAGGACGGTTGTTGTTGATAATGATTGTTCGTTGACAATGATTTGTTCTTCAACATTAGCGTTCAGCGCTATTATCTCAGCATATAGCAAATTGCAAATCAATATTTTTCAGATACGTGATGGTTCATATTCATTTTGTTCTGGCTTTACTATTCCATCATCATTTTTCCAATAAAATTAGTTTTCTTGCAACCGTTACCCTTGGAGGTTAATGGGTTCGGTTGGGCTATTCCGCGCTTTAGGTTTTGGCGTCCTTTTTCCTCATTAAATTTTGAGCATCTTCTGAGTACAGTTGCTTTCGAAATTTCTAAATAACTGCGCTATAGCATTCTCAGATCATCGATATGCCCCTGGATCGTTAGAAGGGTCAGTGCTAAAGCACTTCTACGTTTTGAGCACAGTTCTTGGTCCGGCAGGTTTTCTCCCTGCTAGGACTAAGTTTTTTTTTTTACAGTTTCGGTTAAAAAATAAAACTAGGAGAATACTGCAGGAAACGAACCTGGAGGTCGACAACGACGTTTATTTTGGAAAACTCTATAACCACTTGCCACGAAGCGTTTTTGCTTCACATAAACATTTTATGTGATCAAATTTCATTTTTGTTAGTTATTTGTTTAGCTGTTTGGCGTATTTACCACTGATCGATTTGATCAAAACCCATAGAGAAGACGAATTTGGCTTCATAGTAAACTGCTACGCCACCTTCTAATACACCATTTCGAAATTTATGAACGAAAAGGTGATCTCAAAGTGAGGAAGGACTGCTAGACGGTGAGATTAATTGCCGTCCATTACTTTCGTAACGATTAATGCTGATTTCTTTTGAAAGGTCGTAAGGTTGTCAATGTTGGCTGTTTCGATAGCTCTTCGAGTGTCATCACGAAATCCCGCTCCACAGCATCATCGGACTCTTCACATTATGTTATTATTTCGTTGGAATACAGTAAAAGAAGTTGAGGAACGAAGGAAGATGCTAAGCCTATGATTCCAACGGCTTTATAGAATTTCTGAACTCAGGCTGCAACTTTTAATGGTAGACTTGAGAAATCTTCTCAGAGGAGCGATTTTCTATGGCAATAAAGAAATTGCCACAAGGATGCTTAGCTATTGCTCACTGAATCAACTCAACCAAAGGAACGTTAAAGTACTAAGCAATCCTTTTTATGTACTCTACTTCATTAATGGTTTTTGGTCACATATTAACATGTTACCTTCGATGCTAGACAGGATGATATTTTCTTGTATCTCTTTTTTTTTTATTTTTCGTTCTTGCTTATCTGTTCTTATCGTAGACGTTCGGTGCCCAAGACTATGAGGCTAGCCTGTTGAATTTTCCGAACTGTTTGGGCTTAAAGAAGCAAGAATTTCAACACACATATAGGTAAGTGTTGTTATTTATAGTCTACTAAGAATGAACTTATTATTATTCGCATAGAATAGGAACTTTCTTCTACCACTTTTCCCGTTTTTTTTTATCTGGATTTTTTCTTTCTATTTTACAGTTTCGGTTAAAAAATAAAACTAGGAGAATACTGCAGGAAACGAACCTGGAGGTCGACAACGACGTTTATTTTGGAAAACTCTATAACCACTTGCCACGAAGCGTTTTTGCTTCACATAAACATTTTATGTGATCAAATTTCATTTTTGTTAGTTATTTGTTTAGCTGTTTGGCGTATTTACCACTGATCGATTTGATCAAAACCCATAGAGAAGACGAATTTGGCTTCATAGTAAACTGCTACGCCACCTTCTAATACACCATTTCGAAATTTATGAACGAAAAGGTGATCTCAAAGTGAGGAAGGACTGCTAGACGGTGAGATTAATTGCCGTCCATTACTTTCGTAACGATTAATGCTGATTTCTTTTGAAAGGTCGTAAGGTTGTCAATGTTGGCTGTTTCGATAGCTCTTCGAGTGTCATCACGAAATCCCGCTCCACAGCATCATCGGACTCTTCACATTATGTTATTATTTCGTTGGAATACAGTAAAAGAAGTTGAGGAACGAAGGAAGATGCTAAGCCTATGATTCCAACGGCTTTATAGAATTTCTGAACTCAGGCTGCAACTTTTAATGGTAGACTTGAGAAATCTTCTCAGAGGAGCGATTTTCTATGGCAATAAAGTAATTGCCACAAGGATGCTTAGCTATTGCTCACTGAATCAACTCAACCAAAGGAACGTTAAAGTACTAAGCAATCCTTTTTATGTACTCTACTTCATTAATGGTTTTTGGTCACATATTAACATGTTACCTTCGATGCTAGACAGGATGATATTTTCTTGTATCTCTTTTTTTTTATTTTTCGTTCTTGCTTATCTGTTCTTATCGTAGACGTTCGGTGCCCAAGACTATGAGGCTAGCCTGTTGAATTTTCCGAACTGTTTGGGCTTAAAGAAGCAAGAATTTCAACACACATATAGGTAAGTGTTGTTATTTATAGTCTACTAAGAATGAACTTATTATTATTCGCATAGAATAGGAACTTTCTTCTACCACTTTTCCCGTTTTTTTTTATCTGGATTTTTTCTTTCTATTTTAATCGAAGTAAAGGAAGAATATCTTGATCATCATCTACATATCAGTTTGGTGAAGTTCAACTTCGTGAGAAATCCTCTCTGTATTGCTGATTAATCGATCGATATCGATCGTTTTCACCGATATTTCATACAGGCCATTCGATTTATTGGTGTCGATGGATCGAAAACTAAAGATCGCTCATGAAAATGCATCCTGTTCGAAATCGCACAATAATATGCTCAAATATTTGGAGACGTTCTTCAATTCTTATAAAGGTGAGCGCTAGATTTAGTTGTTTTTCCCTTTGCTTCTTCGCTTACTACGTTCACTTAGTACCATCATAGCATTGGGCAACAGTTTTTAATGTCTGTAGACCATTTCTGTTTCTTTTTCGAAAGAATTCATTTAAATGTGTCTCATTTTGTGTGAAGGATAAAAAGCTAAGGGATAAGGCCCTCGGCGTTGATTTCCTGAGAGTTGCGCCATGCATTCGACTTCGGTAAGCATCGTTTGGTGGTGATTGAATGCATATGTGGCCTTCACAATGACTCGCGATGGCCTACCGATGTGTGTATTGCACGGCGCCTCCGGCCAGTGCCCTTATACGCGCGTTTAGCGCAAATCTTGTACAGTAACTGAAATAAAATGAGCTGGATATAAGTAAAAATAGATGGAAATTCAGAAATTGCAATTACTCCGTGCTGATCACTTAAGTGTTGGCCTGATTGATCAGCATATTTACGAAGTGGAAACATAGTGGATAAAGAAAATTAACAGAGATAAATAAATAGGCACTGGATCAATAGAAATTTTCTTTTGAGTGCACTTGTTTTTCCAGAAGTTAAGTGGCTTTTTCCGTTCTTTTTTTCTTAAAAGAGAATCCGAACACAGATTCGTCAAAATTCTCGCTGTCATGGGTGACAAAGTTAGCTCACGACGATTCCGGTCGGCTGTACAAAGCGGACTTTGATTTGTATAACTTCTTCCTGAGAAATCGACATGAGGTCAGTAGTTTTTTTTTTAGAAAGAAAGCAATTCTTTAGCATTTGACTACTCCTATAGTGTATATACTTCAATAGTTTGCTGCATATTCTTTTTATTTTTTGAACTGACCGTCATTTCACCTCGGCACTGGTGATCAATACTTTCCTTGGATTTTCAAGCTAACCCGAGGTTGATATACTTAGCCTGTCTGCTCTGAGAAAGACGAAAATGTCGAAACGTTAGCCAAATAAATCTTTTTATCAAGCTCGTGTTAGGTTATGAATCCAGTAAGGTATACAATTTTTACTTCCTTCATTTTGATATCTGTAATCTTTGCATTCATTTACTTCAAGGATTTATCCTTGTTACAATAGCGTCGTCCCTGTTTCACACATGCTGTCCGTTCTTTTCAGTTAGAAAACTCTTTCGTGTTCTTCTTGGGTGATCATGGACCCCGTTTTGGGAAAGTAAGCTGAATATTTTTTTCATCCTTAATACTTATTTGAATCTTAATTGTTCATAATTTTTTTTACTTGAATCTTATTTATTCATAATTGTTCTATAAGTTACTTCCTACTATTACTTATTTAGGAGACAAAGACGCCCTTTGGTAGGAATGAAGCCAACAATCCTTTTCTGTACGTTATTGTACCCAAGTCACTACGTAATTCGGTTGTGTTCAAAGTTTTAAAGGCGAAACAACAAGAGCTTATCACTCCTCATGACATCCATGCAACTCTAAAGGATATTCTCGAGGTGAGACCAGATTTTCTTTGCACCTTTATAACTGGAAATTTCTATGGTCCATATCCATAATTCGACAACAGTCAATTTCCATTCCCTTAATTTTCTCGTAACACTGTAGTCTGCCTGGAGCGTAAAGACTTCTACGACTTTTGTTTTCTATTTTGTAACTCGTTTGCACCTCAAAGACTGATGGTTTAGGTGGGCGGCAAATAGGACGCTTATTCTTTTTGTAGATTATCTTCTGCGAAGAAATCTGCATCACTTTTTGGGTCACCTTCTTCCATTTGCATCTCGAAAGTTTGAATTTATTATTGGAGATTTTTTTGACATGCTTCAGTAATCAGTTGGTTCCAATCCAGTGATTTCACTATCTTCTTTTGGTGCAAAAATAGAACATTATCGGTGGGAACATTACCATACTTGGGTGCAACTATTCGTACCCTGTCTCCGTTGAAAGCAAGGGAATGGAAATCTGTATCGTCATGTAGCAGTAACGGAACCTGGAATAACTATACCTAGAATATGAAATCACAGCTTCTTGGATTGTTAGGCGAGCAAAGAATTTTTGCGGAAAATAAAACTAATCGAAATATATTTGTTTATTTTTTTATTTTGTTTTTTTACTTGATCCGTCTTCACGTGCACTGTGCGGATGTGCCAGCACTTCTCACATCCAATTCGTTTCTTCGCATCTATCGTCCACAAAGGTCTTCCAAGTTCTTACGTGTGGCTTCGGTTGCTGCTTTAAGATTTTCATTTCATCTTGAATGTTGTAGAATGTTGGTCGAGCATTTCTTCCTGGAGTCCTGAGATAGCCGGGCTGGATCGTTCACAATTGGATTGCACAGAGTGATTTTTTCTCAGGCAAGTCCGGTACCAATTCCTCGACCCCGCAGAGATAAGAGGCTTGGTTGACCCGGAACGGATTTGAACTAGTCAAAATATCAACAAAATTAACACGTGAACATCAGACTTTGTCACGTCAGAAAACAGATGAAATCAATCGTCACACTATCGTCGTACACTTTTTTGTGTTATAGCTGAGATTCGATCCAATTAACGTCTACGCTTCACGAATTGTTTGAGATTGATGAGCTGGAAAATAATCCCGAGAGTACGGAGATTAAAACTCGCATTTCTTAATTTTTCTTCAACAGCCATACCGACATTCCTCAACGAATATATAAAGAAAATGTGAATGTACCCTTAGAAGAATGTCCAAGACCTTTAGCAGTCCTACAATTCTACAAGGAAAATCGCGTGTTCGAAGCACATCTGAGGTCCTTAGTTTTGCTCATATTTCGAAATCCTTGTGGCTGTATCTCATAGAATACCCTGCTATAAAAAACAGTAAGTAGTAAATAAAAAGTTAAGACATTATGAATCCTACAATCATTTTTCCAATCTATGAAAACGAATACTCTATCAAATTAACCAGGATTCTTCTCCAATTAAATCAATGTTTGTCTTGTTTTGCATCATTTATCTATATTATTGCACCTATATTATTTTAGGAGCAACCGTTTTCGAATTTCATCGACACCACATTCAAGTCTTTCTTGCCGTCAAGCCGTGGTTCATCACTGTTGCGCGAGTTTGAGCCGGGTGTACAGCGAAACTGCAAAACACTTCCGATACCGTTTCAGTATTGCATTTGCCAATACGCCAAAATACCGCTGGAGTAAGTGAATTCTGTTACTAGTATGTATGTAGTTGTATAGAAGAAAAAGCCACTACTTTTGAGAAAACAGAGCAAAAAGTTCTCTCAGCAGTGTTTTTAACCTGCAAGTGGTATGAGCGAGGTTGATCTGGAGAGCACAAATTGGCACTGAACATACTTAATCTGAGGCTGTAGTATAAAACGCGGCTAAGAGGAAGGCAAAACGAAGGAGCTGCATAAAGTGGTGGTGAGTCCGTTAGCCCCAAGAAAGTTAGTAGCGTGTTTGATCTCCACCGTTGACACCTGCGATCCAGAATTTTTAAAATATCTCAGCATTATTGTGTTTATGATTCACATCATACCTTGGCATGAAAAATAGTAGTTAATAGAGAAAAAGCAATTACAAGAAATTCTATTCTGCAATGTCATCGAAAAAAACCTCTTTCACCTGAGAGGCAGTGAAGATGAAATTGGTTTTCAGTAAGGATAGTGATAGTTGAGGCTCTAAAAGTTACGAAAATGATAGCGGAAATAACGTGAAACCAAGTAGAAGCTCTGAGCGCTATCTTAGAACACCATGAACATTATAGAAGCATGTAGAGCAATGGTTAGAGGTGGCCCACAATTTAAGCATAGGGTTTAGTTCGATTCTTCGACCCGACCAAGGCCAGCCAAGTTTTCCATTCATCTAGCATCAGAAAACTGGTACCCAACTTGGTTGGAAGAAGAGAACTATTGTAGTGATGGAGTAGGCTTCCACAACTCATTCTAAAGGCTAAGTGTGCAGGTGATGACCCATATGATGCCTAGTAGAGTGCGCAGAGTATTCTTTAGTTAACTATCAACACACTACACGGGTAGCGCAATAGTTGCGGTTTCCCACGACCCACATTCTTTTAGTTTGCATTTATCAATACTTCACTGTTTTTCCTTAATAGTAAGCACGAGATTGTTATTACGGCATCTACTAATACACAGTCCTGCCAACGGTTTACCTCCTCATCGTGGCCGGGAGGTATTCCTGGTTGTTTGGATGCGATGTACGGCTGGGAGATTCATCGCCCCTTCAGAGTCTCCCAAGCTGAGAAGGAGTCCGACGTTACTACGAGGAAACCCAGCTAAGAGTAAACCAATATCGGGATTCACCACCGTACTGGTATCAGACAAGTCGAATGCTGGCAAATCCACCCTCTAATCCACATAGGCGGTGACTGCTTATGGTGGTGGCGACCTGGTGCAGACTTTGGCCTGGCTGTTCTCAGGAGTCCAGGTAACCACAATGCTTAAACCAGCAAAACTCCGAAGCAGTGAAAATTATGCTTGTGTCTGCCCAACTAGCGAAGATGTGCCATCCAAGTGTCCAAGTATAAATACAAAATGGCTGACCTTTCGGCGGTTTCGTCTGCTTCAGAGCCTGGAAATGTCAAATTGGCATGCAATTCACTCTGTCAAACACTTTCATAACCGCAGCCGAGAAGACTTACGATAGAAATTTTTCAATCGTATAATAAGCAGCTTGGTTTCAAAAATTTTAACATTGTTTTTTGCAATTCTTCTAGTTATTTGGTGAGGACTAGTCGCACAGAGTCTCAAATGAACAAGGAACATGCCTGGCTCAGGTCAGAGATTCAGCCGGAGGTATGGCGCTAGGGCAAGCGTGCGAAAATGTTTCAAGAGTTTTACGCGCTGGTGTTTTGATTTCTATGCGAGGCTAGTGCCTTTATTTTAAAATTCTCTCCGTTATGTTTCAGTGTCTTGCAGAGGCAAAACTGGGAAGGCTGAGTAGATTGTATGTCAGTTTAACCTTGCTACGTTCTGAAAAAGGGGAAGCCGCTGAAACGTCAGCTATTGTGTATTGATAAATGCTTTAGTTACTATCTTGTGTTCGATCGTCGAAAAAACAGCAGTGATCTTATTCATCTCGAGCAGAATGTTGATTCGATCCGGTCCCAGTCCACCAAGGTTGTACCTAGTTGATCGGGAAATTGGTACTAGACTTACCTATGATCACGTTCCTCTCTAATCCGAGTAATCCGAGTTGTGACACTGGAACCCGTCTATCTATTCATTCCAGGAAGAATCAACTCAACCAACATTTAACGACATTTGTATTGTATTGTACGACATGTATTTGTATTGTTATAACGACATTGCTTACCATAAATATTATCTTCTGTTTTGAATGGCTCTCAGTGATTGCTCAAGCTAAGAAATGACCATATTGGTTTCAGTGACGACGGGTTAGCAATCAAACTTGGTCAATTCGCCGTTGATGGCATCAATGCTATCATTAAGAAAAACAACGAATCCGAGAACTGTTCACATCTTATTCTCCATCAGGTAAACAACCAAGTATTTACTGTCTTGTAAGCTTTTATTTTAAAAGCTAGAAACTTTTCAGGACTTTGTTATTTCGGTAAAAACAAATTAAGTGATTATGGTCTAATTTTTACCAATAACAAGTAATAACAAGTAATAGTTATTCTTATTATTTGTGAATGCTGCTGAAAAATTCTATCCATTTAGACTTAACCGTGTTTTTCTCTTTTCTTAAATATTTCATGGTTTATTCAAGAGATACTACGATATCTTAACAAATTTCTATTTGGATCATATTCCACGTTATTCATCGATTTTTATCGATTTATTGTTTTTTGGACCGTGTGGGGCGCGCGTGGCGCAGTGGTTGGAGGCGCCACTGCGACACGCACGTGGAATGCGCCCATGGCCCACCAAGCCTTCCATCCCTCCAGGGTCGGAAAATTGGTACCAGACTTGTCTGGGAGGATAGCAACACTGGCTCGATACATCGGCCGGCCACCGCGAGTCATTGTAAAGGCCAGATATGCATTCAATCACCTCCAACGATACTCAATGAAGTCGAATGCATGGCGCATCCCTCAGGGATTGATCAACGCCGAGAGCTTTATCCTTTTATTGTTTTTTGACGAGTTCCCTCATTAATTATTCTTCCCAGAGATCAAGCGAGTTTAATTAGTTAATGAGAAATCGTGCTTATTAGATTGGCTTTAAGTGAGGTGAAAGAATGGTTTTAAACGTTACGACATTGGGAAAGTATTTTTTACTTACGTGGATACTTGGATATTTTGACGGCTCGTCCGGATTAGTTCTGCGGGGCCCAGCATAATCTTCATTTTTTTGGAGACTCGTTCTTTTAGCCATTCTCCTCTCCTGGTCTCCTGGAATCTCGAGGTCAGCCTGGCCAAAATTTGTCCCTAGTCGTCGCCACCACGCGCAGTCGCAGTCTTTGTGGGTCAGAGGGGAATTTGCCGACATACGACTAATATGATATGATACCAGGACGGTGGTTGATCCTGGTATTGGTTTATTCTTAGCTAGGCTTCCTAATGGAACAGCTGAACTTCTCAGCTTGGAAAACCCTGCCGGGAGAACGAATCTCCCCGCGGTACATCATAGCCAGCCACCCAAGACCACCTCCCAGCCACGACGAAGCGGTAGACCATTGCGTGGATTTTCAAGGAGGGAGATCGTTTTTACTAACAAATAAATATAAGTTTCATATTTTCTTTTGAATTGGAAAAACAGGATTCACATATTCTCATACAATATTAGGGAAAAATATTAGGTAAACAACAGTCACTTGCTTATTGCGCTCTAACCAAAGAGAGTACATGGAGAATTGCCATTTCAGGGATATGGGACCTCTTCCTTAAACAAAAATTCAATCATTCTTATTTTCCAGGGTCTTAAGACTACATTCTTTGTTTTGGAAATTAGGTACAGTTTGTGTAGCTGTAAACGGATAACTATCGGGGTGATTAACGATGCAGTCCCTCATATGCATGGTGCTAGATCTCTCCAACACTCTCCTCCAATCGACTGGGGTCTTCTGGACTACAAGAAGAATCGACTCAACCAGCATTCTACGATATTCATGAAGAAGACGAAATAGTGAAGAACCAGAAGATACAAAACGAAAAATGTTAGATCTTTCTGAACGACGGATACGATGAGGATCTAATCGAATGCACGAAGTGCTACGAATCTGCACAGTAGATGTAAGAGACGTGTTACGCAATAGTGACAATAACGACAGCGACAACAACGTGTGGCTTCAGTTGCTGCTTGAGGACTTTTATAGTAGTTGCCAGTGGAAATGAGGTCTGAGAGTCAGTTCTCGGCACTTTATGATCACTAGCTTTGAGTAGAATGCTCGACTTGTTAGAATTTGCTGCGAGGAACTTTTCCGTAATTGTAGCAGATCAATATTTTAAACTTAGGTAATTAAACCGTTACAAAAACAATAATTCAAGAATAACGAAATATATGCATTGGTGCAATACAGACTGCAGTATAGTACCATGATGAATAAGTGAGGGTAAGGTGGGTTAGTATCTTTGCTATAGGCCAATGAAATAGTGCCATGTGCATTTAGAATAAATCAATAGTGTCACAAGATTTAGGCGCATTAAGGGATTTATATTAGGCCGTAATACCTGTTTCCACGGATCTCCTTCATATGAGGGATCTGGAGCCGGTTAGTCGTGAGGCTACGTGGCGCGTCCCCAGGTGGCGGATAGGTGGTTAATCGAGGATCAAAAGAGACCTTTGCTTCCCTGAGACGCAGGTGGATCTAGGGGATGGACTCCCTGTTTCTGCTGCGCCGATTTGGCACGTACTTTCTGTATTTGCTAGGCGTATTCATGCATGCGTGTGTGGGTGCGTTCTCGCTTTATGCGGATTGTATTCCACGAGTCAATTCGGAAAAAACCCTGCAATCAAGTGACAGGGAAGTATATGGGAGGCGGTTAGGAGTTGCCTCCAACAAATAAGTTCCATGTCCACTCTGGGAGAGCCTGGCAAGCTACCCGTGAGTATAACCAGCCCCCACGTTCAGAGCCCAGCAAGCTATACGTGGGTATCAAATGTGCTAAACACAGTAAAAAAACGGGCCTTATTCCCCTGACCCCGAAAGAGCCCCCAATTTTGCAGCGTTGGGTAGGACGAGTACGGAGAGGCTGCCAAAATCTCAGGGCCAATGGAAGCTGCCTGGATCAAGAACTATGGTGACGATCTGTACCTACAACGCACGTACACTTGCATGCTAGACCTCGATAGAAGACCTGCTTACGCAAGCAAGAATGATAAGGTACGACGTCA
>MQTX01000299.1:223149-239462 GCA_009735665.1 Angiostrongylus cantonensis
GCGTTCTACATGGACTTGGAGAGGTTCTACAGAGAAGACCATGCATTCTTCAAGGTCATCATTGGAGATTTCAATGCCAAGATCGGACCAAGAAGATCAGCTGAGGAACGTCACATTGGGACCCACGGATTAGAATGGAACGAACAGGATGAGCGGCTCTCTGAGTTTATCATGGCTAGAAGAAAGATATGATGCTCGACGAGTCCCTAAAGCGAGGAGAACCCACTGGGCTACTCTTGCTCGCGATAGGGAGAAGTGGAGGATTTACTGGCGTCCGCTCGAGTCACTCGACGATCAACGGGACTACAGGTGATACAGGTGAATACCTGTCTCACAAACAACAATACTATAGGGTTACACACCATATCTATGCTTGTGATGCCGTTCTGATTAGGTTAACACGTTGAGGGCTACATGTAAGCTTGTGATAACATTGCAATGAAGTCATCTGTTAACTTGTAAGTACATTGCGATTAGGTTAACGTATTAAAGAATACATGTAGGCGTATGAGTATAGTGCGATAAAGTTAATGTGAACACAATTGAGTTAGCGTGTTTAGAGGTATATGGCAGCAAAGTTAATGTACGCCAGTGTCCAGATACAATAAGAGAGAACACCTTGGATTAACCACACGGCGCATCATACATGATGAACAGGGGGCGAATATGATATTGACTCACGGGCCTATTTCAATGTATTCTAGAGGAGTCGTTGCTTTGGCACAGGTCCACAACTTTTGCCGAAAACATTCGTCGACTTCCACATTCAGCTCCCTCGTGATTAGATCAGATGAATGAGGACGATTTCCCAAACAACTTCATGCCCTTTGTGTTATCGTACTCGTGATGGTTAGGAACAGAAACAACACACAAAAAGTTCCGATTTGCATAAAAAGAGTGTGGATAACAAAGGATGTCTACGACAACCAAAGTTTCTCTCAATGAAGAGAAAATGTTTACATGCTGCAAGATCGCAAAACGAAGTGAGGAATCACGAATGTTGTTGTCACAGACCTACGATATGATGAAGGAATGTTAACTATTCTGACAATAGTTGCTAAAATTTTCACTTTATCTTGAATGTCGTAGAATGCTGGTCGAGCAATTCTTTCTGTAGTTCTGTGATAGCCAGTCTGAACCGTTCCTAATTGAATTGCAGGGAGTGTTTTTTTTTTGAAGAAAAGCACTCTATGAAAAAATTCTATGTGAAAAATTTTTTTAATCAGGTACACTCCGCGACTCTATATGTTCTACCGGAAACACAGATGAAAACAACTGCGATTTATGATGTGATATTCCAAACCTCTCCTTCGGCCGGCATTTTTCAAGTATGTCTTGTAAGATTCGCCTGGTATATCAGATAGTAGGGTAAAATTTAATCTATCACAAATACCTTCATTATGCTAGCGTTAAGTATACTAATATCCTGTTCAAGTAGACAAACATCTTAGTCGGAATCATCATTGTTCAGATTCCTATCCGATCGAAGAACGGTGTATTGAAACTGGCTGGATCGACATTTAGTCGCCTCAATGAGTACGGCAAGCAGTCCACTTGTGTTACTAAAGACACACTGAAGCCTCTTTGTTACTGTAAGAAGCAACAACCTGAGCAATCTTAAACGGGTTATTCTTTTTTTTCACGGGTGCTATTTTCAATTTGAGTCCTTCTTTGTTGTACATGTGTTATTTCTACGCAGGTGCTCAGAATGTCGCCAATAATTCAATGGTTTCTGGCGTGGTGTTCCTGATTAGGCGCATGGCGACGCTCAAAAAATTTTAGTTGTTTCATGGGTTGGCGCAAACTTTGTAGATTGTTCTGCAGGTTGTTCAAACTTGAGTTTTGGCTTTATGTTTTGCTTGTCGTACGTTAAGTGAAGTATCCTTTGTGAACTTATTTAACTCGAAGGGAGATCTGTATGGTCTCTTATGCCAGCAGCGTTTGTTACAAGAAGGTACTCAAAGGCAGTTGAAGGGTCATGCAAATGTGATAGATTCGCAAAAAGTTAGTTTTTGATAAATGCGCTAGGAATGTTGTTTACCAGTGTGGTTTTGTTAAGGTTCTCTTCAAACTGTTTGCTGTTTAATTCGTTGTTGAGCTGCGGCCAAATTCCAACATTTCTCGTCCTGTCAGAATTCCAGTAAAGAGAATTCTATTCTAACCTGTACGCATGTAGGAGTTTACCTTGCCGTTATTAATTGAGCACTAAAATGATTTTACGATGATCTCGACTAATGGTTATTGTTCAGAAAGGCTGAGCTTTGTGAATAAAATGCTTTCTGTAAATCGTTTTCGATGTTATGAGGTAGCAAAACCTTGCTCCAAACTAGAAGATACAGAAACTACTTGTGGTGATGACAAGAGATCACTCCGGAATGAATGCACTCGAATTCCTCAGAAAAACATATGTGCACAGTATTTATAATGTCACTGATATTGATAAGAATCCGCATCGTACTCCCGCTAACTGTATGGGCGATGTTGAGGAGGCATCGAAACGAAGAGAAGAAGCGATGGGTTTTGAGCACAACGTTAGCATGAGCAATCTAGGAATTCAACTGTAAACATTCTGTAAGCAAACATATATCACCTGTATCACCTGTAGTCCCGTTGATCGTCGAGTGACTCGAGCGGGCGCCAGTAAATCCTCCAGTTTTCCCTGTCGCATGCAAGAGTAGCCCAGTGGGCTCTGCTCGCTCTAGCGACTCGTCTAGCATCATATCTTTCTTTTAGGCTCTTCGTGAAGAACTCTGCCCATCGGGTCGGTGGTTTTCCTGTTGTACGCTTGACATCTCATCGCGTTTAGCATTACGTGTCCGGCCCACCTTATCTTCGACTGTTTGGCGCATAGAACGGCATCTTCGAATTTCGATCGATGACGTAGGTCGGAGCTTCGGATCCCATCCCTTACTTGTGTGAAACGGGATACTCCTAGCATCGTCCTTTCGACTGCGCGTTCGATAACGCTGAGTGACCTTTCATCCTGCTTACATAGCGACCAGGTTTCTGACGTATATGTTAGGGCAGGAGGAACCGTTGAGTCTAAAAGGTGGACACGGAGTCGGGTGTTCGTTGTTTTCTTCACTACATCCTCGATGCTCTTGAAAGCTCCCCAAGTCGTTCGTTTCCTTCTGCTCAGCTCTAAGTCGTTCATCATATTGATTTTCCGATCTAGATAGACATAAGTGGAGCATTCGGAAAAATTCGTTCCGTTGAGCGTGAATGGGGCAAACAAAACCAATCCGTTCATCATGAACATCGTTTTCTTGAGATTTAGTCGATGACCAATCTTTCAACACGCTTTATAAAAGTCCGAAAGCGTACGTTCCGCTTGGCTAAATTGTCTGGTGTTATAAGGACGATGTCATCAGCAAAGCGAAGGTGATGTATCTGCCGGCCATCGATTTATACTCCCATATTATCCTATTCCAATGTTCGCATGACGTTCTGGAGGGTGGCTGTAAATAATTTTGGCGAGATTGTATCGCCTTGCCTAACTCCTCTTTTGACGTCAACGTTAATATCGTTGTATAATGGTGAAATTTTGGTTGTGAAATTTTTGTACAGCTCGCGAGAAATCTTTATGTATTGAGTAGGGACTCCTTGACTACCAAGGGCTTCCATGACTGCTTCTATCTCAATTGAATCAAAAGGCTTCTCTAAGTCGATGAAAGTGAGATAGAGCGGTCTTTTGTACTCTCGCGATACTTCAATGAGCCTTGTTAACGTGTGAATGTGTATCCTTTTCGTACTCGTACATCGTACTAAATCCTTTTCGAAACCCTGCTTGCTCGCATGGCTCTCCTTCGTCCAGTGTTCTGTCAATCCTGTTTAGGATGACTCGAATGAAAAGTTTGTAAACGACAGACAGCAAGCAGATTGCGAAAAATTTGCCGATATCGTGTAGGTCACTCTTCTTGAACAATAACATGGTCTTGCTGGCCTTCTACTGAGTAGCGACCTTGCATTCAGACTGGTAACTTGTGAAGAGCGTGTGTTTGCGAGAACCGGCGGAAGGTTCTCCAGGTGTTCTGATTTTATCCGGACCTGGTACTGTATGATTTTTGACCGACGGAATGGCACGTCTGATTTCGGAAGGGAGAACCGCTGGGTACAGCATAGCCATTTTTCTCTATTTCATATCACGGATGGTGGGGACTTGGCTATCGAAGAGATCTAAGTAGTATTCGTGGATGATTCTCTCCATTGCCTTTCTGGACACTTAATGTTTCGTCTGGGCATCAGAGTTCAACCATCTTGCTCTGGCAATTAGTGTAGCTTCGGTGAGCTTTGTGAATGCTTTTCCCAGCCTCTGCAGCTTCGACGATTACTGCCGCTCTTCTCTCTTTAAGATCATCTTTTAACGCCTGTCTGCATTGTTTCGCAAGCTCAGACGTTAGTTCGCGCGTTGCCTGCAGCTCGCGCGATTCCACGCTGGCGTATTATCTCTAGAGTTTCTGGAGACAGACGTCTCCAGAAACTCTCGAGCTCTATTAACTATGATGTGGTTTATTTCGTTACGGTATTCTCCATTGAGGTCTCCCACGTCCAGCGTTGAGGGTGGTGCTTCTGGAATTGCGAGTTACTTTGGATGGTCTTGGTCGCCATGATAAACTCAGAGAGCCGCTCACCCTGTTCGTTCCATTCTAATCCGTGGGTCCCAATGTGACGATCCTCAGACGTTCTTCTTGGTCCAATTTTTGCGTTGAAATCTCCAATAAAACCTTAAAAGGGTTTGGTCTTCTCTGTAGAACTTCCCCAACTCCATGTAGAACGCTTCGACTTCTTCTTCGTCATAGTTTGATGTTGGCGCGTAAACGACTAAGATAGTCAAACCTACATCTTTTTAATCGTGAACGTCCGATTCTGTTCGTAAACTGTTCGAATGAATCGATGTTCGTAGACAAACCTGTGTTGACGAGAACGCCGAAACCGCCTACTCCTCTACAGTCGCATGTTCCGAGGAACGGTTCTTCTCCATTGTCATAGACAGCGTTGAATGGGTGGTGTCGTCTCGTCTCGGCCAAACTGGAATTGCTTCCGAATCCAGTTGCACTGAACTTTGGTTCTATGGTCGACAACTTGAGAGATTGTTTTCTGAAGGTAAACAGCTATTTGTTGGAATCTGTTGGAAACTGTCTCACTTCCAAATTTCTGTTTTCCAACGCTTGAGGAGAATAAGAGAGACGTCAAGCACTTGCTGCGCACTATTCACGGTCATTAAACGAAAAACACGGAACAGTGATCTAGTGAAGTCGTCGTTTTGTCATTCATGGCAGACTTGACTAGCAGCGAAACAACTCAAAAAGTTGTTTCATAGCATGACATTACTAAAAATTTAGGCGTGCACTACTCGGAGAACATCAGTCATTGAAGTCATTAAGTGTCGTATTCGACAGTAACAGTGTGTTGATGTCTTTTGCTGATTTTATCAGCAGCACTAGTGGAGTGATCTGAAGTGGGCAATATTTCCTGCACCAGAGCTTTCCTGCTTCTCATAGATTGCCTTTCTATCGTGCTTCAGCTAACTTACTGAGTAACCATGCTACTCGTGATGATCCTCGGTGAGTCCTTTCATAAAGATTTCATCCGCTTGCTTTAAATGGGTAGTTTGAGGGCTAATGAATGATGTGGAAAAGCTCTCATTTCAGTGTGATTTACTGGGTACGATAAACACTTGTTGTTACAAAAAAAAAATGAAAAAAAGGAGTGTGTGGGTTCCACAATGCAATTTATAGCTCTGAGATTTTCGCAGCCTCTCTCTACTCTTCCGACCCAAAGCTGCGAAACTGGGAGCTCTTTCGGGGTCAGGGGAATGAGGGCCTGTTTTTTTTTACTGTGTTTAGCATTTTGGTACCGTCGTATAGCTTTCTGGACTCTCCCAGAATGGATGTGGAGCTTATTTCCTTCTCTTGATGTTGTTTCAATTACAGTCCTCATTCCGACTGTGGCCAACGAGTTTTGTGAAAGCAGACAGCGCCCAGATATCATGGCAAGTTCGAAGTGACGTTTGCATGCTTTAAGTACACTTCCAAACTGATCTCAGACAGTATTTTTCTTTAGATTGTTTAGCTTGAAAGAGTTTCTTACAGAAATCTTATCCAGCTAACGCCTTCAACTTTCTAGTTTTCTTTAGAGCCTAACAATACGAGAAATATCGAATAATGTCGCTTTTAGACATTGCGCTTCAATTAAAGCAGAAGCGTTTTTCTTCAAAAACGAAGCCATCTCGATCATTGCTCGGAGCCAAATGAAATTTTGCTCAGTTTGAGCCATTTTCTTAATGATCTATAAGTATTTTAACGGTTCCCATTCCGAGCTTCTTACAGCTTCAACATATATTCATATATATTATATACATATATTATATATATACATGTATATTTATATTCAACATATACATTGCTTAGCGGATAAAAAATAACTGAAAATTTGACTCCTCTGAAAGGCCTTTCAGGTTAAAGTAAAGAGTGAAATTATCCTCCACTCATCCACCTCTAATAGAAGGGAGAGAGGGGGTGGTATACATGTAGAAACGTAGTGGCGAGAAGTATCCTGTTATACATACGGTATCGACCGCCAGTTCGATCCTGAACCCCGAGCTCACGAAACGTCTTTCCATCTGAGGTTAGAAAATTGGCAACGAACTTATCATGGGAAAGAGAAACACTGGATTAATGCATCGTTAGGCCACAACAATTAATTGCATAAGCTTAATATCCATTCACTCACCTCTACCATATTTGATGAAGTCAAATGGTCGATTGCACGACGTACCCGACATAGTTTGGTCAAGTCGAAACGTTTTAAGCTTTTTTTTTTGGTTATTATAAGCAGATTCTTCTTCTTTAATGACACTATTTTGGTCTAGGAACTTTCAAAGTTCTTTCCCGTCATTTAGTGGTACTTCGATGAGCAGTTCCAATCCTGTTTCGCTTATCCGGTCAACTGCACCGCTTCAATGAAAATAATTGCCGATCTTTATCCTAATGATGAAGAGTGCACATTGAAACACATGAGTGAGCTCTCCGTGTCATTTGATGCCAACTGTCGTTCGTTAGATGATTTGTCGAGATTTTTTACATTAGAATTCTGCGTGAATGTGATTTTAGAACGGATGTGGAAAACCTACACTATTTCATGTCCGCACTCTCTCGAACTGGCTGTATTCAATCGCAGTAACGTACGTTTCATTTATTATCCAAGAATCTGAAGGGAATCGAGTGATCTGCACACAGTGGAAAGCTGTCGCAGCACTCTTGTAGTGGCGATGAAGAAGAGAAGCTTTAAAGGCCTTTTGTGCCAGATTTCACTGTACATTAATACTGTCCATTTTATTTTTGCAAATGCATTTTGACTTTAAAATGTTTTCTTAGTAGACAATGAAGTGGTGATCATGCAACCCCATCCATGAGGTTAAAAGAGGTTTCAACTTAAAAATTGAAATCATAATGTTTATTTTTTATTCATTGTCCATTGCCATTTTCACGGCAGGGTATTATGCAAAATCAACCACTATGATGTTGAGATATTCGTAAAACTTGGACCCGGGCCAGATCGAACCACGTTTTACCTTTCTGGGGACTCTCGCGATACACCCTGCCCCATGGAGGCCTTAAAAATTGAAGTTCACACCGATTTTAACAATAATCCATAAACATTTATTGAATTTTAGACAATGGATGATATTTCGGGTACCATTGATAGACCTTAGGTGTTATTAAAAATGTAATAACGAGGGCTTATCAACGAAACAGCGAGTAAAAAAGAGAACTCGTAGGTTTTTCTCCCATTATTGCATTCCCTCATCAACCTCTTCACCCGTATTCGAAACGCTATCGAAATTCAGTGCATTTTTACCAGTGCCATTTTTTCAAGGAAATTTATGCGACCTTCAACTCCGATTCTGATTAAATTAATCTCAGTAAACGTGCTACTATAAGGAATAAAAGCAAAAAATGAAAAATATGTAGATTTGAGTTGGTAACTTCTAAATCAGATGAGAACTTGATTGAATGTTTATCCAGGGCGACCAGGTTCCATATATTTTCTCACCTTTGCTGTGTCGAAAAATTGGCCGA
The DNA here is from genome assembly GCA_009735665.1 of Angiostrongylus cantonensis. NCBI lineage: Eukaryota > Metazoa > Nematoda > Chromadorea > Rhabditida > Metastrongylidae > Angiostrongylus > Angiostrongylus cantonensis. The sequence goes on from MQTX01000299.1 coordinate 231,231, forward strand.
AGGACGGTTTCCGACGTGTGCACATCGTCCGAATCTTGCTATGCACACCGAGAATTCGCATTTTGTTGCAATAATAGAGCTTTTTCCGGAAGTGGAACAGGTAGGTTTTATTTACAAAGCTGATACAAAGTTTATGCTCGCATCGAATTTCGGCGTTCGTTCTTCAAAGCATTTTTCTCTTTTATTTTCACAAAATTAGAACTTTCATGAGCGTTTCCATCTCTACTTTTTCGCCTTTCGTTTTTCCGATTCCTTTTCCAATTTTATTGCCTTATTTTTATGATCAGTTTTACTCTATCACCTTTCTCAACAGTGTAAATTTAGTGACCTGTCAAGAAGTTATTAATTGTCAAAAGCGAATACCTTGCTTTTCTATAACGATGACTTCTTTTATAGTCGGAGGAAAATTTACATTTTCTGGCATTGGCGGTTCTAAATGGCACATTGCTTCATCCGTGGTTACGTCAACTCATCCAGTAGTGCCGACTGATTGCAATAGCGAAGGTGATAGGCGTTCTGTTGAGGTTTGGCACGTTTCACTTTAATAAGGATTCTAGTGATCGTCAAAAAACACTGAAGAAGATATTGCATTTCAGAATGTCTGCTCTCTTTTGCCATTAATCATTCTAATGCTTTCACTTTACAAGTTTACGATCTCGTAGCGCAGGATAGGTTACATCCTGAACAGGTCTCCAAGAAAGGACGCACTGAGAAAAAACACATTAGCTTCCTTGGCCAAGTAAAAACAGAACTCTCCTTCCTACATTCTATACCGAAAAGCTCGTTAGTTACCAGAACACAAATTCTACCGTACCCTCATGTAAGCACTTAAAACCAGCTTCTTACCGTGTCCAGATTTGAGGCAATCAACGTAGATCTTAGAGTAATTGGCAATAAAGTGAGAGGTGGCGAGCGTTGACAACAACGAGGTCGCTAAAAAGGTTGTTGGCCTTTGGAGTATATCACGGAGTCCAAAACTAATCAGCAAAGGTTCACTGCGTGTTCGCTAACCGACCTGCTCTTAAGACACTTTGCTAACATTAGACTCCACGTGAGTTAATCTTTACTCACGTGGAGCTTAATGTTAATCCACAACGTTCGGAAATAAAGGCAGCTTTCATCTTAAAACAGAATTGTTTAGGCTTCAGAAAAGGTTCCTAGATGAAATAAAAACCATTAGAGTCTATAGGTCTTCGTCAATAATGTAAAACCTCTCATTTTATCAACGTGAAATCCTGTTTTCACTGATCAAAGATTTCATCCTCTCGTCATTTCTTACGTGGAATCATATGCACCGGAAATGAAAGAAATTAATCAAGCGCTATCCATTAGAAAGAGATTCGTTGATGTTCATCGCTAATAGCATTAAAAATCAGTTAACTAAAAGCAAACTCTCTTTTGTATGCCGATGAGGTTTCTAGCTTTTCAGGCATTACGGCCATTGAAAAATTGTCGTCAGTTTGCATAGAACCTGCTTCAGACGCTATCTGTTTGGAATGTAGAAACTTTCGCTAAGACTGTTTAACCCAATATGGCTGTGGTTGACATGGATGACTTCTGATATTCCATGGTCAGCCACTATGACTGTTGTCTGGGGTCTACTTATCAACATGCTAATACTTGTCTCTTGTGTAGAACCCAAGTTGCTGACTATTCTTCTCGTGATTTTCCGTTAAAAATAAAACATCTAATTTAAACCTTAAAACTCTTAGACGAGATAGACCGGAAAATGTTATCTAATAAAGACACATTTAAAGCTAAGTTATTGGATTTATTTGAAGAACACGGTAAGTAGATTCTAGAAGACTGTAACAGTGGCAGCGTACAGTATGACCAATAAGGTTATTCTCGTCCAATGAAAGAGACAACTGTCTATTCCATTAACTGAACCAATAACGTATCTTTTAAACTCTAATATGGTTAAACGTTACTATGGCTCACTTACCTAGGATTTCCCCTGCATAAAATGCTTATGGGAAGACGCAAGAGTTAAAGGTCAATATATCTGCCTTAATGCAATTCTTCCATTAAACCAGAAAGGTCTGTCTTTCCTCTCTTCTACAGCCAGTTTTCTTCACTCTTGGCCCGCCCTCTTTACCGTTCGTCCTCAAAACACTAGGCTCAAAACCACGAGTTGTGGGCCCAGCTTTTAAGTTTGAAGGCAACCGAATGCTAGCAGCGCTAATAAATACATTGCGTTTATTTTAAGCCCAATGATGTTGAGATATTTGAAAAACTCGGACTCCAAGCGAGGTTCGAACTTGCAATTACAGTTTCCGAAAACTCACGTGTTACCCGCTGCACTACCATGGTTTTCGTCTTGGCTTTTCTCAACTAGTTTTCTACTGCAACGGTGCTATTAGCAATCACCCGTCAAAGGGAATGACGTGTGAAGCGCAAATCTGCATCGAACCCAATTAAGCTGGGTATACGGTTGAGACCACACCATGTTAACTTTTTATCAACTGCACATTCTTTCCTTTGGGTTAGGGCTGAAGTTAGGGAAGCGAAATTTCACATGGCAAACACATCGTCGTACATTTTACAAGTCAAAGAAATTTTTTTCGAAAGAAGAAAAAAAAGAGGTGAGAGAACTTTGCACACGCAGAAACCCCGTGTTCCAGTGGTATCCGCGATCGAGCATGGCTTGTGTTGCTCGTCGAGCTGACTGCCGACGGCCATGGTTCCCCGTCGACCTCGTCAACACTACATACAAAAGCCAACAACAGTGCATGGACGCCCATTTCGGTTAGTTTCATTCAAAACTTTCCCGTTCTTGCCCTTAGTTGTGTTAGAACTTCGGCTCCAAAAAAAAGGTGGAAGCGAATTTATGTGTTTACAACAAGCAAACGTAATAGCAGTGATCAATTAGGCTCTTTTCCTCGTTACAAGTTGTCGAAACAGCTGTAAAGATGCCTCAAACGTTCCTTGTAGATCCGCATGTCTAGGAACTGTCTAGTAAAAAAGTTATTGTTTTCCTTGTTTTCCTACTTCTTCTTAAGGAAGCAATTTGAAGTGGAAATTATTTCCTTGAATCAATACGTGATACAACATGTGTTGATAAATGTTAATATTTATTGCTGTGAATGCCTTTAGAAAATCTTCATTTGAGGTAGGATTTTTTGTCGAAAATGTTAGAAAACTTGCCTGCTCCCCGGATTACACAACTTGCAAGGATAAAGCTCTCGGCGTTGATCATTCCCTGAGGGATGCGCCATGCATTCGACTTCATTAAGTATCGTTGGAGGTGACTGAATGCATATCTGGCCTTTATAATGGCTCGCGGTGGCCTGCCGATGTGTCGAACCAGTGCTGCTATCCTCCCAGACAGACCTGGTACCAATTTACCGGAGGGATGGAAGGCTTGGTGGGCCATGGGCGCAGAGATCGATTCTAGGTGCGTGTCACAGTGGCGCCTCCAACCACTGCGCCACACGCGCCCTTACAATTTGCAAGGGAACCAGGGAATCTTAATTAGACACAGGTTTTTTTAAATTTCGCAAGCGATGTTTGGGCTGTGAGTGAGTTACTCTCATAAGAAAGGAAATAACCACTATGTTGTTGGGATATTTGCAAAACTCCCTACGTCTGGTGTCTGCGGTGGGAAACGAATTCACTGCTACCCATTCCGGGGGCTAACGGGTTCACCACCAGACCATACGAGTCCTTCGTTTCGGCTGTCCCTTTGCCGTGTTATTAACCTATAGGCGCTATCAGCAAACAAAGGAACGATATTTATTGACAAGACATATAACAATTATTCAATATTTCTTATTGAAGCAAACTGGATGATGAGCTACAATCTAACTTGTACCGAGGGACATACACCTGTAACCGTTGACGGTGTTGGTCTGATCTTCAGGTGAGAAGCTGCATTTCCTGTGCTTCTTTAATAGAACGATGGCCATTCATTTCTTTTTGAATGAAAAAAACAACAAGTTGATCACAATTAAAGGACATATATACGAAAACGACTTCGTGATGTCACGATATTCTGCTCCTAACTTGTTCGGAAGTGATATCTTAATAAAAAGGCTATTATAGAGGACGGAATAAAAAGGATAAAAAGATATTGACCAAATTTTTTGACGATTTTTTATAGCACATATACGCATAGAAACAATAACTACATATCACCTGTCACCTGTATCACCTGTAGTCCCGTTGATCGTCGAGTGACTCGAGCGGGCGCCAGTAAATCCTCCATTTTTCCCTGTCGCGGGCAAGAGTGGCCCAGACATGGCCCTAAAGATTGTCGAATATTATTGAAATTCAAGGAAAAAATCTCTTCCTATATTCATAAGCGCATGGAATGTTGCTATAAAACCGTGATTAACGTCTCGGCGCCTTTCATCATCTTCAGAGCGGCGTTTATCCGAGTCGATGGTTTACAGTTGAACGTTATCGAGTTGTGGGTGATCGTTGCCTCATCGAGTCGAATCCAGAGGTAAAAGCAGCAATCAAATTAAGTTTCATTACTTGACAAGACCCTCTTACACAGTGTGGCTGTCGATTTGCTGCTATACAATACGATTTGTGAAATATAACTACAACGATGCTGAGATATTTGCAAAACTCTGGACCGCAAGTGTCTATGGTGGGGGACGAACGCGCTATTGTCCTTTCCGGGGTGTAACGCCTTCACCACCACACTTCACCACATGCGGGTCCTTCGTTTCGCCTGTCTCTCAGCTAGTTCTATCGATCTCTACCATCAGCAATCATCAGTCAGCGGTATTGATCTGGGCAGCACAAATCGGCGATGAACCTAATTAAGCTGAGGCTTTTAGTTATAATCACAATGCTAACCGTTTTATTTACTGCCTACTATTTTTAATTTACTCCCCGGAAAGGACAATAGCTCGTACGTTCCTCACCATTGACACCTGCTGTCCAGAGTTTTGCAAATATCTCAGCATCGTTGTAGCTATATTATGCATTATAACGTGACATTAAAAATAGTAGGTAGTAAATAAAACGGTTAAAACAATACGACTTGTTTTCAAAATGGCAATGCTTCCTGCACCAGTCGCTTTTATAATTGGAAACCGCATTCGCTTAATCTAGGAATGAATAATCATTATTTTCCTACATGAGTATATTACCTACTATTTATTTTATACAGCCCTTTTTCACGTCTCCTGTGAGGATCCCAGCCCTTCTCACATTCGATCCGTTCTCTTGCATTCATCATCCACGAAAGTCTTTCAACTTTGACGTTTGGCTGCTGCTTGAGGAATTCGACTTCATCTTGTAGAATGCTGGTGGAGTCAATTCTACCTGGAGCCCTGAAATAGCCATGCTGGAGCATTTCCAATTGGTTTGCATTCATTTCTTCTCGGAAAAGTCTGTTGCCATTTTTCTTACTCTCGATGGATGGGAGATATGGTGAGCATGGGGCGGAATCGAGCTAGCACCATGCTCGTGATGATCAGCGTTACTACCACTGTGCTATCCAGCCCTTATTGCTCTAGTGCACGATTCTATAGTGTAGCGTGTGCAGACTAAAAATACTAAAACAAAGACCCATAGGTTGCAAAACACTTCCAAATGCTCACAGTAATTTGTTTAATAATAAACAATGACTACACCCAATAAATAAGGATAAAGGATGAAGCTCTCGTCGTTGATCAATCTCTGAGGGATACGCCAGGCATTCGACTTCATTGAGTATCGTTGGAGGTGATTGAATGCATATCTGGCCTTTACAATGACTCGCGATGGCCTACCGATGTATCGAGCCAATGTTGCTATCCTCCCAAACAAGTCTGGTACAAATTTGCTGACTCCGGAGGATGGAAGGATTAGTGAGCCGTGGGCGCGGGGATCGATTCCATGTGTGTGTCGCAGTGGCGCCTCCAACTACTTGGCCACACGCGCCCTCATACAGTAAATAGCACCATAAATATCATTCATACTCATACTACGATAGAGCTAAATCTTTTCTAGTTGCTTGCAATCTCCACTACCGACTTCGACTTTTGTTGTTGTTGTTGTTCGATGGTTCACGTTTCGGCCATTTCGCATTCCTCAGAACGTGGACGTCCTTTACATAACAATAGTCTTACCATCCCGCGGGAAATCTAAAGCATTAATGAAGACCCAACATATGAATGGATGTCATATTTATCAAAAAATGCTCACTATGATGTTGCTAGTGGGACTACCTGTCTTGTTCACGGGATGACATGCGGGACCCACCCTGGTCAAAAAATCCGTTTGAAATAAGGCACCAAGTCACGTATAATAGTGAGGAATTCGTCTTTCCAGTTCATCTTTAGATTCCATCTTTAGATCGAAATTTTTCCAAAAGCCTCAAGATTCTTGCGCGTAGACGTTTTCGATTCTTGCGCTAGTATCCGTGCAGTCACTTCAAAATCATCGCCATTGTGCTTTTGCGCGTTATGTTGACAAAGAAGAGTGTCATGGAGTTTTTTCTTTCTCATCTAAATCCTCTTTCATGCGGACACAAGGTGGTTCACCTGTTTCTCCAATGTATTTTACAATGCACTACATGAGGCCAAGTATATTGTATCTGAACTCATGCAATCCCCATCTGTCCTGTTGGGACAGATCCATACAGTTTTCTGAGCTGCCGAAACGATCATAAAGGCGATTGAGGACCAAATGAAGGCGTGGGATATTCTGAAGGGGGTCAATAACTACCACATACCATTTAAGATCACTTATTCTTACTCTGGATGGTTATTCGTCTCACTCGAATGGCCTCTGCTTCGTACGGATGGGAAATGGCTGTTCTTCGGTTTAGCGCTTCCTTTTTCTCTCTTCTCTTGTGCACAAGATTTTGGCCGCTCGGTACATGTTCTCGATAACGGTTTCTTTTCTCACGTATAAACGATGAGAGGAGAGGTAGTGCACTAGTGTATAGCATAGATAGGTTTATCACCTGTATCACCTGTAGTTGCGTTGATCGTCGAGTGACTCAAGCGGGCGCCAATAAATCCTCCATTTTTCCCTATCGCGTGCAAGAGTAGCAAAGTGGGTTCTCCTCGCCTTAGGGACGCGTCGAGCATCATATCTTTCTTCTAGGCTTTTAGTGAAGAACTCTGAACATCGGGTCGGTGGTCTTCTTGCAGTACGTTTGACATACAGAGGAATCCAGTCACTAACAACTCTTGTCCATCGGTTATCATTCATACGCATTACGTGTCCGGCCCACCTTACATTCGACTGTTTGGCGTATAGAACGGCATCTTTGATTTTCGATCGTTGACATAGGTCGGAGCTTCGGATCTCATCCCTTACTTGTGTGAGACGGGATACTCCTAGCATCGTCCTTTCGACTGAGCGTTCGATAACGCTGAGAGATCTTTCATCCTGCTTGCGTAGAGACCAGGTTTCTGACGCATACGTTAGGGCAGGAAGAACCGTTGAGTCGAAAGTGTGGGCACAGAGTCGGGTGTTTTTTGTTCTCTTCAGTACATCCTCGATGCTCTTGAAAGCTCCCCAAGCCGCTCGTTTCCTTCTGCTCAGCTCTGGAGCTAAGTCGTTCATCATATTGATTTCCCGACCTAGATAGACATAACTGGAGCATTCGGAGATATTCGTTCCGTTGGGTGTGAATGGGGCAAACGAAACCAATCCGTTCTTCATGAACATCGTTTTCTTAAGATTTAGTCGAAGATCAATCATTCTACACGCTTTATCAAAGTCCGCAAGCATACGTTCTGCTTGGCTAATATCTGGTGTAATATGAACGATATCATCAGCAAAGCAAAGGTGATGTCTGCCGACCGTCGATTTTCACTCCCATATCCAATGTGGTGGCTGGAGGCGCCACTGCGGCGCGCACGTGAAATGCGCCCATGGACCACCAATCCTTCCATCCCTCCGGGGTCGGCAAATTGGTACCAGACTTGTCTGGGAGGATAGCAGCACTGGCTCGATACATCGGCCGGCCACCGCGAGTCATTGTAAAAGGCCAGATATGCATTCAATCATCCCCAACGATGCTTAATGAAGTCGAATGCATGGCGCATCCCTCAGGGATTGATCAACGCCGAGAGCTTTATCTTTTTATTGTCCTATTCCAATGTTCGCATGACGTTCTGGAGGGTGGCTGTAAATAGTTTTGGCGAGATTGCATCGCCATGCCTAACTCCTCTCTTGACGCCAACCTTAATATCGTTGTAGAATGGTGAAATCTTGGTTGTGAAATTATTGTATAGCTCACGAAGAATCTTTATGTACTGAGTAGGGACTCCTTGATTA
>MQTX01000299.1:239673-265301 GCA_009735665.1 Angiostrongylus cantonensis
TCGAATGAATCGATGTTCATGGACAAACTCGTGTTGACGAGAACGCCGACACCGCCTACGCCTCTACTGTCGCATGTTCCGAGGAACAGTTCTTCTCCAGTATCACAGACAGCGTTGAATGGGTGGTGTCGTCTCATCTCGGCCAAGCCGATGACGTCGTACCTTATCATTATTGCTTGCATGAGCAAGTCCTCTACCGAGGACTCGGATGCAAGTGTAAGTGCCTTGTAGGTACAGATCGTCACCATAGTTCTTGATCCAGGCAGCTTCCATTGGCCCTGAGATTTTAGCAGCCTCTCCATACTCGTCCTACCCAACGGTGCGAAATTGGGGGCTCTTTCGGGGTCAGGGGAATGAGGCCCGTTTTTTTACTGTGTTTAGTATATCTGATACCAATGTATAGCTTTCTGGACTCTGAACGTGGAGGCTGGATATACTCACGGGTAGCTCGCCAGGCTCTCCCAGAGTGGACATGGAGCTTATTTGTTGGAGGCGACTCCTAGCTGCCTCCCATATACTTCCCTGTCACTTGATTGCAGGCTTTTGGTCGAATTGATTCGTAGAATACAATTCGCATAAAGCGAGAACGCACCCACACACGCATGCATGAATACGCCTAGCAAATACAGAAAGTATGTGCCATATCCTGGGTACGCGCCACGTAGCCTCGCGACTAACCGGCTCGAGATCCCTTATGTGAGGGAGATCCGTGGAGACAGGTTTATAAAAACATAAATATTTTCAGAACCATCTGGAAATCGAGCAGTGGGCACTCTCTTAACAGAGCCGTAAGCTGAAATAGACAAGCTATGCATATTTATCTCTCTTTCGTGTTCAATAAAAACTTCAACGACGTCTTGCATTGCGGAGTCATTCGATGCGCTGGTGCGAATTAAGAAGTTCAAAGATCATTAGACTATTATGTGGGTATTCCTTGTCGCATTGGGTCAAATCCAATAGAGTGGGAACACCGCTCGAATGGGCATCTTCACTCAACGGTCCGTTTTCATACGGGACGGGTATTGATCGATTCCCGCCTCCAGTATTACCTGCGCTGAAATGTCAAGCCGCCCTGCCGTAGTCGGTACTGAAGGCACTTAAGGCACTGAAGATATTAAGAGATTTTAGACATGTTTTATAACTCTAAGATAGAAATCAGAAGCTGCAGCTTGCAAACTGTGTCTTGTATCAATACCAAAACCGAAATGAAGCGAACCCTAAAGTTAGGTACCCAAACGTTTTCTACTTCCATCTTTGCGCTCAAAATTTGTGCACATTCAAACAATCACTTTATCTGATTTTATTACGAGCAGGTACCATTAACTGCAAGGTACAAACTGAGTTTCCCGACAAATCACCTGTATCGCCTGTAGTCTTGTTAATCGTCGGATGACCTGAGCTGGCGCCAGTGAATGTTCCATTTTTCCCTGTCGCCTGCAAGAGTAAGCCAGTGGGTTCTGCTAACCCTAGATATTCATTAAACATCATACCTTTTTTTAGGCTTTTCGTTAAGAACTCTGACCATGGAGTCAATGGTCTTCCTACAGTACGTTTGACATCCCGATAAATCCACTTTCTAACGGCTCTTGTCCATCGGTTGTTGTACATACTCATTACGTGTTCGCCTCACCCTATCGTCGTCTGTTTACCGTACAGAGAGGCACCTATGGTTTTTGATCGTTGATACAGGTCGGAGCTTTGGATCCCTTTCCTAGCGTGTGTGACACGGGCTACTCCTAGCATTGTCCTTTTGACTGTGCATTCAACAACGCTGAGTGATCTTTCATCCTGCTTGCGCAGCGACCAGGCCTCTGGCGTATACGTTAAGGCAGGAAGTACCGTTGAGTCGAAAAGGTTGGTACAGAGTTTATACCAAAGAAGCCAGCCATTCCTCATGAACGGATCCGGTTGTAGTCACGGGTGGTTTGCCAGTCTCTCGCAGAGTGAAAAATAGAGCTTATTTGTTGGAGACGACTTCTAACTGCCTCCTAAATACTGCAGGCTTTTGGCCGAATTGACTCGTAGAGTACAATTCGCACAAACGAGAACACGCTCACCCACACATGCATGAATAAGGCTCGTGAATATAGAAAGTATGTACCAAATAGAGGCAGCGAAAACAGGGAGTTCATCTTCTGGATCCACCTGCATATCAGGGAAGCAAAGAACGCTTTGGTCCACGATTAACTCACTATCCGTCTACTGAGGACGCACCACGTAGCCCAGCGGCAAACCGGCTCGAGATCCCTCATGTGAGGGAAACTCGTGGTATGAACGAGATCTGTAAGCAAATCTCACGTTGATCTTTAACTGTTGCGACTTCGCTGTCTATGAAATTCAAGAGCATAGATAAAGTGAATTTGCACATAAAAATGGAAGATGTACGTCTTTTCAGCAAAACCCTTTGCGGATCTATGCATCACTCCGATATGTGCAATCGCGACGAGTACTGTGTGTTCAGTAGACGATCTCCGTATGCGTTTTGCTGTCGACGATCCGAGAGCAACCGTACTTTTTCTACTGCGTTTCGTTTTTTTATGAAATTGAAGCACTGTTTTCCCTTCCAGCTCGGATATCCTACGCTGTACACGGCTATCGCTATCGCCGCCCTCGCACCAGAAGACAAATTAAGTTCGTATCCGTCGAATAAGTGACCTATCATGGAATATTACGTATATATTTTATAGAATTGCTTCTTAATGTATCTTACATGATGATGCTCTAAATAACAGTTGTAAAAATAAATGAATATTCGGAGCGTCCACGTACGTCTTTAATCGTTTCTTTTTCCTCTAATTTTTCCCCTTTTTTACTCCTCTCTTTCTCTGTTAGATTTCCCGAAATCACATTTTGTACAGAACGCAGTACTTTTTGTATATTAGGTCGTTACCTCACACCATTGAACAAGAACATCTAAGCGATTTACGTGAATTCGATTGATGCTTGACGATTTCGGTCTACAAGTGCATCGTTTTCTTTTTCTGCGTTGTTATATAGGTTATATAGGTTGCGAGATTGTTATATAGCATACGTCTACTTCCGTACAAAAACACATACAATACGACGGTAGCTGACGTCTCGGCAGTATCGTCATTTTCAGAGCCTGGATGGATATATCCATATGCAATTTACTACGCCAAACGCTTGAATAGCACATACAGAAAGATGAGAACCTATATCATGGTCAACAGCTTATAATCCAATGTCTAGATTAATAGAAAGTCGATTCAGGGAATTTTTCAGTCCACTTTATAAACATCGTTGAATTGTGCGAGTAGATTCTCTTAGAAATCTCGCGATAACCGTGCTAGAGCGTTCCTAGCTCTTCACCATGAACGACCGCGAGCCCTTCTAGACCTAAAAAGCTTCTCCTCCAGCTGATCAACTAGCAATTTCGCAGGCTCGGTGGGATGGGAGCCTTGATTGGCCTGGTGCGGGCACAGATTAGCGGGTTTGCACACATTATTGGACAGCACCTCTGTCACTAACCTTCAAGCGCCCATCCTTGATTTAATTTGCACCACGTCTAGACTACTGATGCTTATTGGAGCTAGTACTTCTATTTATATACTCGCACAGGAAAGTGGTTCCAACGAGTCATGGTTCTACTTCATGTATGTCAGGTCACACGTTAGTCATACTGGTTAAGCACGTTTATACTCATTGCAGTAACTTAACTGGTTTTACATGACTAATTTGTTGACGTAATTCCAACTAAGATATGAATTTGAAGAAAGCTTCATCGTTGCCTTTCACTAACTCACTACTTATCCCTCAAATCGACTCTCAGCTCCTATGAACTACAGGAACACAGAAGAAAGAAATCTTCAAATTCAAAAATATACAGAAATAAAATTACTGAATGCCGAGAATGGAAGCTATTTACAGTAATCGTGATGACATTCATTGGTTTAAATGAGCAATCGTCGATTAAATGCGCTATTCATTTCCAAATAAACATATCTCATCTGAGAGTAGGTTCTACTAATAGAAGTAGATCGCAATGAAATCTACAGATCTTTGTAAGCGAGCTGAAATCTGCTTTTGTTGAGTTAAGAAATGTTTTTTTTTTGTCACGACTTGCGCTTCAAACAGAGAAACGTCTTAATAAGCTCACTCTCAACCACGCTTTCGCTCTCAACCACGCTTTCACTGCTGCAAGTGGCACAATTGCATTTAAAGTTGGAATTATGCCTTCCATTTTTGAAAGTTTGAATTTCAAAAAATTTGAAGGAAAGGGGGCCTTTCGTAAAGAAAATATTTTCACTGTTCAAGGAATAGACGAATCCTTGGACCTGATTTCGTTCAATCTCGGCATTGATCGGCATCTCGTTGTTGTTCTCGATGAGCCAAAATGAGGAGTTCATTGCTTAAAAAGGACAAGTCTGGACACTTCGGCAGCATTGAGTGAAATACCACCTTACACTTTCATTTTCGGATACCAGCTCTTACGTAACCTATTCTAGGACCGTCTATGCACAACGCAAAATTGCATAATATGCCCCGACAGCAGAGACGGTGATTACATAACTTCGGGTACAGTTAATTTGATATTTCGTGTAGAGTGTGATGAGGGGATACATTGACGTAGAGTTCAAGAAGCATTTTGAATAAATTCCCAAAATCCAGAAATGGGGAGAATATGCTGATGAGGTGTGATCTCGTCTTATACCTCAGGCTTCTTTTGTTGCACTAGCCAGACACACTCCTCGCCTCTGTGTGACTGGTCTCCAGCAAATAACTGGAAACCTTGCAAAACACAAAGTGTTGAGTGTTTAAGAAAAGCCCTTTGTTATGGGAATGATAAATTCATGTATAAATTTTTATCTGTGGAGTGTTTGGAAGTGTTTGGCACAGTAGATTGTATGTCAGGTTGACCTCCAAATGCTTTAAGAACAATGTCATAATTGCGATAATATTAATTCAGAGTTCTCAATTTTCGAACAGGGATCACCTTAAGACATTTCAGCTAGAACTTTCATTACTAGGCTTAAAAGGAGCAGCTATACCTTGTGGCAATTTTTCCCGAAACAATTCAGCTCAGAGGTGTTTCCCATTTAGGTCCTAATAAAGTTTCTCACATTTACCTTGATATATAAGAACGAGACCTCGTATTATAACCTGGAAATTCCATTCCAGTTGCGCAAATCTGTAGTTAATTTTAAAAATAATCAGTGAGTACAATTTAAGAAGTTTTTCTTGTATCTGTAATTCACTGCGCTTAAATGGAACCTAATGCGCAACTACTTGACTCTACTTCTTCAGAGCTGTTGATTCGTTGTATTTCAGTTAGTTGGTGGATAGCATTGGCACGGAGTAATACATGGGCGCGGAGGTGCCTGGTTAATGAGGAAAGCCAAAGAGCAGTAGTTGGGTAGCCGAAGATTCATTGCATGTTGCTACGACACTACGTCCTATACAGCCACAATGGTGCTGAGATATCTGCAAAATTCCAGATCGCTGGTGTCTGCAGTAGTGAATGAACACGCTAATACCCTTTTCGGGGGCTAACACGTTCACCACCACACCATGCAGGTCCTTCGCGTTTCTAGCAGTGTGAAGCGTTTATTCGCCAACAATGTTGCATAACTAAATAATTCTGTATGAATAAGCACCACCACTTCTTGTTTTGGTGTGTTCAGTGATGCAGAGTGTAAGACCGTCAATGCAACCAATCCACACTGCGTTTGTGGTCGCTGCCAAGGTCGCCAAGTCGACCGCAATCGAATTCCTGTAGTTTTTTTTGTTGATTCTGCCTTAATTCAATCACTAAACGTGGCTTTTTTTTAAAGATTTCATACTTCCCGTTAGAACTCTCATTTGTAGCTTTAAAATACTTGGTTAATAACGTGTGAGTTCATTGCTTATTTCTGGAAATTTGTTTTTATCACAAGCGCTCTAATGAACTGCATAAGCTGTTAACGGGTGCTAGTGTCCACTTTGGACGATCTAGGATAGAGCCATGAGTGATAGGAACTGTTAGAAATCGGAATGTTATTCATTTTTAACAAATGGCTTTGACAACTGAGGCTCGGCTTCAAACTCAACTCGCCTACCGTTTTGGTCATCCAAAATCCATGGCAACCTTAATGCGTGGACATCCAGACAATGAATGGCTTAGGTCGGAAAGCAATTTAAATTCAAACTTCAGTTTAAAACACGGTTCCAAATTTTTCTCTTTCACATTTCCCTTTTTTTCGTTTTTCGCCATTTTCCACAAACTGCACACCTAGTTCTTTCTCTGATTGACAGTCTGATTTGAAAATCAACTTTTAATCAATAACAATTCTATGGGAAGGAAAGGAAAATAATCAGCGAATGAACCACTGTCTCACTAGATTCTTACTACTTCTCAGCATCAATGATCACCGCTTTTGTCTAAATCATGACGACCTTTACTTCCTCTCTTTGTTCTTGTTGCTCTCTTGTTTTTTCTTCCAACTGTCAATACTTTACAAACTACTTAAATTCAACAAAGAACATTTTTCTCTCCATAAATGTGGAACTAAACAACTATGCATTCAAAGATTGGATATTCATATATTAACCACAATGATCTTAAGATAATTGCGAAAGTCCGGAGCTGGTGTCTGCCGTGGAGACCGAACACGCTATTACCCTTTACAGATGCTAAAGCGTTCACCACCACACCATGCGGGTCCTTCGTTTCGCCTTTCTCTCAGCAGTGTTGTTGACCTATGGTTGCTGTCAGCGATCATCCGTCAGCGAAATTGATCTGTGGAACAAAATTCGGCATTGAACCCAGTAAAGATGAAGTCGTGGTATAAATCACAATGTCGACACTTTTTATTCATTGCGTGCTCCTTTAATTGGGTTCAATGCCGAATTGTGCTCCACATATCAAACCCGTTGACGGGTGACAATAGCAACCATTGGTGAACAACATTGCTGACAAAAAGACGAGAAGCAGGACTTGCATGGTGTGGTGGTGAACGCGTTAGCCCTCGCAAAGGTAACAGCGTGTTCGGTCTCCACCACTGATACCAGCAGTTCGGAGTTTTGTAAATACCTCAGTACCATTGTGTTTATATTTCATATAATACCCGACCATTGGAAAGGAGTAGGTAGTAAATAAAAAGTGACGACATTGTTATTCATGATTTAATTCTATTAAACTGTAGATTCCCTTTTTCCACTTAACAAGCTTGTTTTGCTACGGAAAGTTTTTCTGAGGATAAAGACAAAAACTATCACCTCCTTTACTACAACCCATTTAAAGTATGACTGATTTTAATAAGAAAACAATCAAAAAATCGACTTTCGTTGATGTGCAGACGATGTTCCGTTCAATGTTCTCAGAACGTGTTCAATTTGCCGATTTAATTTCTATCGCTACGAAGACCGGTACAGTACATTGATCGAATTATTTCCTCCAGAGCGAGCACTCTTCTCAGCAGTCTTCGTCTTCAATTCTGATTACATCATTTACCCAAAACTTTGTTATTAAATGAATACTGTATTGATTGGTAGCTTAGTAGGAACTATCATTTTAAGGAATAGAACAAAACACGCTTTTCAAAATCCAGCGGTGAAAGCGTACGAAAATTCCATATCTCATAGCGGGTTATACATGTCGCTGTGGGGAATCCTTGCATCTGTTGCTTTTCGTCGACGTCTAGGGATGTTTCTTGGCGCCGTTATCTAGTTTGCTGCAGTCTTGAAGACAGAAGAAGCTGGATGAAATGCTCCAAAGTACCGTACTAAAATCTTCTTGTGTTGCTTGTTGCTCTATTTTCATAAACCTAAAAGTACAGGTAGTTTGTTGGAAAAATAGCCGTGAACCCACTCAACAATGTTTTCTGTTTAGTTCATTTCAGTGACCTCTTCTTCCTTGTACTTGTTTCCACTTTGAAATAGAAATCTCCTTGTGCTTCCACCTTTCCTCAAGCCGAAATCCACATAAGCTAAAGGCTTTAAAGCTTTCGGTGTTCATCAAGTCGTAACGGATGCGTCATTGATTCAACTTCATCAGTCATCGCTAGAAGTGTCTGAATGCATATCTGGCTTACATGACGACTCGTGGTAGCCTACTACTGAATCGAGTCAGTGTCGTATCTTCTCAAACAGGTCTGGTAACAATTTGCCGACTTCGGAGCGATGGAAGGTTAAGTGAGCATGGCGTGGGAGATCGAACACATGTATATTGCAGAACACCTCCATTCATTGGGTAAACACGAGTTGGAATGCATTGACTGAGTAAGTAAACCATCGAAACATCTATTACCTTCGAGATTTGAGAAAATCGTAGTTGCAATTTATCTCTTTCGTTCTCGCGACCCATTTTTCACATCTAGTGTGCAGATCGCAGCACTTCCTGCATTCGCATTTGCACTCAGCGTTCTTCTCCGTTTTTCTCATTGTTCACTTGCAGCCTTATCGACAAGTCATTGAAACAATGACGATTTCATACGATGAGGAATTCTCGTCGTTAATGCTTCGTTGGCGTGGCTCGATATGGAAGGCCGTGCTTAAAGATTTGATAGCCTTTTACGTCGGCTACTACGTTGTTCTCGCTGCTCAGGTACATTTCAAACGATTAACGAGTCCAGTATCATTGAACATTACAAGGCAAATCTTTGATTTCGCACAATAGCAAGCAGGCGAATAGACAGAGTACGGATTAGAAAACAAAACCGTTTGACGCTTTTTAAGTGGTATGCACTGGATGAAAAGCAGAAGGAATACTTCACCGGTTGGATTCACTGGTGTGAAATTGGACTGCAGTACATTCCACTTTCATTTCTTCTTGGTTTCTTCGTTTCAGTAATCGTTGCCAGATGGTACGTTGTGTAGAATTGCTTTTATACGTATCTAAGTGGAAATTAGGTAAAAGGGATGACTATTCAGGTGGGAGCAATTCAACTGGATCTCATGGCCTGATAAGATGATGATGATGGTCTCTGCATGCCTACCTGGTAGGGAAAATTTGTTAATCCGTCAGGCAATAGCAAGGTGGTCGTCACTTCAGGTAATGATATCGTTCTGTCGTGAAAAAGAGCACAGGAGCATCGTGTGCTTCACTATCACGAGAAGCTTTCTCAGCTCAGGTTTAGGCAGCAAATCACAAAACGATTCTTTGTCGCAAAATCTTTCTCATTGCTTCCTCACCCAAATTTCTCGCTGTTTTGTTACATCGTGACCATTTGAGTATAGAATACTAGTGGTTTCCACCATGCTACCGCTATGGATTACTACAGAATTGCTTAATATATTGGCCCATATAAGAAATATCTTCGTTTTTCGAAGGTCAAATTTCCCGCACCTTATAAATTCCACACAGAAGCACAGCCTGTTCAAAAAAAACCCCCGACTTTCGCCTCCTTAAAGAATTTCCTTCCTAACAAAAGCGCTGGATCATCAATTTATGACTGACACCGCATTGTGTATAAAGGGGTTTAGTAACAGATTTCGTTACGAACGTGTGCAATAAGCCGTATAATTTATTTCCATAACTTCACTTCGAAGCAAAGAGTTCAGGCAGCCGTCGCGTGGTCAGGAGTTTCTGTTCGTACACTGAAACGATTTCCCACCGAGAAGCATATGGTGGAAGCAAAGCTGATGACTGAAGAGGAATACGAAATGTACACGAATTGCGAGGCTCCGCATGGAAAATGGTAAGTGCTTTTGAAACTAGTGGAAGGTAATGTGCGTGTTCTTCAACCAGCGCCATAGCTAGAAAAAGGTAAAGCGTGAAGGTATTCTGAAATTGTGGCTCAAAAGACTGATATTTAAAAAAACTGAAGAAGCCCAACCATTATTTTAAATAACCATTGTTTAATAAAATGAGGTTGGTCGGAAATATCTTGAATAAAAAGCATCAAAGAAAACACTTGGATGCTTGGATGGCCCGTCCTCACTGGTTGTGCGGCACCCGGCATAATTCCCAATTTTTCGGAGTTTTGTTGGTTTAACCATTGTGGTTTTCTGGAGTCTCGAGGTCAGCCAGGCCAAAGTCTGCCCTTGGTCGTCACCACGGCAGTCGCCGCCCTTGTAGATGGGAGGTTTGTCCTCCTGCGACTAATCTAATACTAGGAAGGTGGTGGATTCTGGCGTTGGCTAACAAAGAAAATACAAAGGCAAATAGCTTGTCATTAGCCATGGCACTGAACACGGTATTTAGAGAAAGGGGCACTTTTTAAAAAGTAAATGAATTGGTGTGAATGTGAAAAAGAAAACACCAAGCTTGATACTAATTTTTCATTATGAAATCATTGAACTTCTAGGTTTGTACCGATTATTTGGATAGTGAATCTCATCAAGAAACAATACGCCGCTAAAAAAATCGACACCATCCAAATGGACATGCTTCTAAGACAGGTCCTTTTCGAGTTATATAGGTCATGTGCACCTTGTTTCGAAGCCTTAAACGTAGCCACAGGTATACAGCTACCGCGACGGCTTCGCTATGTTATTCGTGTACGACTGGGTAAAAATACCACTCGTCTACACCCAGGTTGGTGGATCGCTCGGCAGAAAAGGATTTATTTGACTCCCATGACATTGTCCTTGATTGTAGGTAGTAGCAATTGCGACCTATGGTTACTTCTTCATTTGCTTGATTGGACGACAACCCAAATTGGATCAAAAGTCGATGGAAAAAGTAAGACGCTTTATCTTTCTTCTGATGAACTAGACAGATATTCGACAATTTTAGGAGATAACCATATTATTTCCAATCTTTACAACGTTCCAAATGCTGTTCTATCTCGGTTGGCTAAAAGTCGGGCAGTTCCTGATGAATCCATTCGGAGAGGATGACGATGACTTTGGTCTGTTCGCCTTGTAAACGATCAAATGATGTTATTACAGACGATTTTTAACTAAAAGGGACGTATATAAAAGTAAAGGAATTTGTTGGCAATACTGATATTTTCATTTTTGTTATTTTATCACTTGACCCGGTATCCAATCTATTACACTTTGCGGATTTCTTCAGTTCATGAATTCGATTCTTTTTCTTGCATTCATGATACGCGAAGGTCGTCGGACTTTTCGCATAGCTTTGGCTGTAGCCTGAGGGGTATTTCGTTTTCTTCTCAAATGACTTGGTTGCTGGTCGAATTGAATTTCCTTGAAGTCCTAGGAGAGCCGGGCTGGAGTGTTCACACTTTGGTTGCATGGAGTGAATATTTCCAGACATGTCTGGTGCCAATTTCCCGACCCCGACGGGATCAGAACCTTGATGGACCTGGGTCAGGTCGGATTAAGACGCCCGGGTGAGTTCAGCCTTACGCGTAATGAACGGAATCAATACCACTGCGTTATTCATCACTTCCATTATTACTACAGGAATGACCGATTATGGTTCTGTCTCTTTCCAAACCTAATTATTACTTCCACGACCGACTTTCTATTAACCTCGGCATTGATCAAGTAATTCTTCGTATTTTTGTTGAGCAAACGCGAGGTGTTATTATTATTCTTTAATCACAAATAAGCTGACGTTTCGGCGGACTTCGCTATCCTCAGAGCCTGGAAAGGTCAAGTTGGCATCAATCTACTCGGCCAAACGCCTCCATAACCAAACAAAGAAAACGCTAAACCAGGATTTCAATCACAATGAGCACAACTTTGCACACCCACCGCTTTCTATGAGGCTTCCTCTGGGTATGTCGAGTGGAGATCAACCGCACAGAATTCACAAGGAAGCGAAATGTTCTTTTCCCGTCAGAAGAACAGGCTTATATACTGCTCAATGTCACGCGAGATAATGAGGCAATCTTCCCTGCTGTTCACTTTCGGATTTCTGGAATTAATTCAGAACGTCTCGAGAGTTTTGCGCACTTGTGTTCTCGATTCCTGTGCGAAGATCGTGATAGTACTTCAAAGTCCTCCCCGTTACTTCTCTGCGTCCTATGCGTGCCTAGTGGTCTGTTTGGTTTACGTTTGGCGACTAAGTGATCTTTTATGCGGACACAGAGTGGTGTGCCCGTTTCGCCAATGTATTCGTCTCTACACGCCTTACAGGAGATCAGATAAACTGTACCCGAGCTCATGCAATCCCCGTCTCCACCATTAGTGCAAATTATGCAATTTTGCATTGCACATAAACGGTCGGTCATATAGGCGATTACGAACTAGTTGGCGTCTTAGATTACTCGCTGAAATTTCATTTGTCGTTACCGAATTCTCTAGACCGGCCCTTCTTAAACAGCGTTCTATGGTTGCACTTAGTTCATTTGAAATGAAGGGCAGGATAACCGGGACCATATAATCGCGAGAGTTGTCGTTTGGGGGCCTAGGATTTCCCCTAAATCTATCCCGAGCCACATTTTCGTAGTCATTAGAAATGGTTATTTACCGTGCCAAGTTCCGGGACTGCTCTCTCTGCTCTCTTCCCGTGCACAAGTTGGTTGCTGTTCGAAACATGTTTCTTCCAAGCGCCCATGTCGTGTGGGAGGGGTGAGAGGAGAGGTGATGGACTAAGATGTTTTTCGACTTGGCTTTCGGTACCACTTCGTAATGTAGCCATTTTCTGACAGGTTAATTTCGACGTTCTGGAAAGGCAAAATCTCCTGCAAGACGTGAGGAGACGAATGCATTGGCGAAACGGGCAGACCACTCTGTGTCCGCATAAGAGAGCACCTAGTCGGCAAACGTAAACCAAACACCCCACTAGGCACGCATAGGACCCAGGGGCATAGCAGGGAGGAATTTGAGGTACGTGTCACGCACGGGAATCGAAAACACAAGTGCGCGAAACTCTCGAGGCTTTCCGGATTAATTCCAGAAATGCGAAAATGAACTGCAGGGAATATTGCCTCATTATCACGCGTGACATTGGACAGTATATAGGCCTGTTATTCTGATGGGAGAAGCACATTACGCTTCTATGTGAATTTTGTGCGGTTGGTTCCCAAGCGACATATTCAGTGGAAGCCTCATAGAAAGCGGTGAGTATGCAAAGATGTGTTCTATGTGACTGGAATCCTGGTTTAGTGTTTTCTCTGTTTGGTTTTGGAGGTGTTTGGCCGAATAGATTGCTGTCAACTTGACCTTTCCAGGCTCTGAGGAAGGCGAAGTCCGCCGAAACGTCAGCTTATTCGTAAATAAAGAATAATAACAACATCTAATTATTAAGTGAGTTAGGGCCAGAAAAGGTGGTACTGAACAGACACTATGCTACCGTCGGAGCACGATAGTTCACCACCACTACTCCACTTGCTCGTGAGTCTTTCAGAAGTAAGATCGCTCGCTGTTGTCACTCGGAGGCTCGACTCCATTTCGCCGTACTCATTTTTGATTCAGGCCACAGGCGATTATTTAAGATTTGAAACGATTCGGAAGTCTTGGTTCTGAAGAGTAAGCATTTGAACTTTAGTTGAGCTAAAATGTGCCTTTTATTCTTTCAAAATCTCATTTACTACAGGACCTGTCTATATAGACGTTGATGCTGAGCATCTGGTTCAGTTACAATAACTCCATTCTCGTCATATTGTGTGAATACCGAAAGAGTACTTTCTTGCAACTGTGTCGATAAGATTTCGGTTTAGTTGTCAACTAGAATCCAGAAGCTGACTTTGTTCTTCGGTCGCAATTTCCCTCAAAGCACTCTTGGTACAGACAAATTAGCTGAGATTCACAGACGCTGACTTGAACAGATCAGTCGCTGTCAGTCAGATTTTGGGTGTGTTCAAGAAAAGATCCCCTCTTTGCAAGCCCACCGAGGTAGCGATCAATGTTGTATAATCGAAGTCGATTTTCATATTAAGATCCAGCAGCTATCGTACTGTGCCATTATTGACAATACTATTGTCATTGTTGATACTAAGCTGTACTTATTGATAGTCTATTCAACTAGTCAATGCATATTTTGGTCAATAGACAGTGCTACGTAAACAAACAATTTCTGCACAAACTTTCACATGATTCCATTGATAGTGAGAATTTCAAGAGCTTAATTACGTGCTCGATCGCAATACCTGTATTGCTCACATGATGGCCACGGAGTTAGCTGACCAGTGCCCAGACGTTGGAGCTCCGATGGAAAAACTCATCCCACATACAAGAGCGTCATTCAAAATACAGGTGAGTTAAAGAAAACTATATTAGGATTAATAAATTTGTCGGTTTAAAATGGACACAAGAAAGAGGCTCAGATCAACGATTATGAAACGGACACTCCATATTTCTAAATATCTTGGTCGGCACGGGAATCCGAACCAGTTAAATGAGCGTAGAAATCTTTTAACTACAATCTAAAAATTCCCAGTCAAACTTCAACTGTGGTTATTATCAATTATGGTTTATTTTGAAGAGCTGATCGATAGATGCACTTTCTCATGCATTCCTTGTGAATCACATACTCGAACAGAAGCATGACTCGTCTCCACGAGAAGAGTGGGCATCGCAGCGTTTTCGTTCATATCCTTCTTGGCGATTGTCGTTCACAGTGGTGATGTAGGACCATGGTGATGCCTAATAATGATATGATGCATAAATCGTTTCTAGCGGCGAATATAACTGCTTGGCGAGAATCGTAAACACGCCTGCCTACGTTGTAGGTGGTCATCCTTGGTTATACTCGCACTTCTTGGAATCAATCCCACAGTACTTCCCGCACATCTGTTGTCAGCTCTTATTGCACGACCGATTCGTCGACGCCCCATTTTCGAGGTGTATTTTTCGAAGTATATTTCACTGAACCACTGAGGTGGGACACCACTGATCTGAACTGAAAATTCCAACTAGATGTGTGTGCCGGTTATATTTCAGAAGACATCGCCCAAGCGCTCTTCGAATAGTGCGCAGAATTTCGAATCTTGTTGAATATCAACAAACACCTCTCTCGCACACGAAAATGCTAAAAGGACCTTAAAGTTAGAAGGGTGAGAGCAAATTCTTGAGCCTGCTTGGTTGACCTTTGTCGTTTTGACAGTGGTAAGTGGTTTGTCCGAAGCACCTAAGCGGCCTATGCTGGCTACGTTCTTCTGTATATCTCCTCCTTCACGTTGTTGTAGAAGTGTTGGATGGAAACGTCGTATCTATTTACGGCTTGAAAAACGCTGCTGACTATATGTTGTGAATCTCAAGAATACCATTTAACCACGGATTAGACTGTTCAACTCTGCTACCAAAGTAGCAACTGATGCAAGATCCTGAAGGCGATTGGAAGTGGCGTTAATGAAGCTGTGCAATCTTGGATCAATTTCCAACTATTCTTTGCAGAATTGCTTTAGAACGAATAAAATTCTTGATTCCAATAAGTGCCAAGCATAATAGTAAAAGTTGTTCTGTGAAAATCCTTCAGCACTAAAAGTACACTTTCAGGACGTGATTCCTAAATCGCATCTGGCTGCATTTAAGTTAAGCGAAAAAGAAATGAAGTTGATAAAACCGGAAGACATCAGTGGTAAGTGGTTTGTCCGAAGCACCTAAGCGGCCTATGCTGGCTACGTTCTTCTGTATATCTCCTCCTTCACGTTGTTGTAGAAGTGTTGGATGGAAACGTCGTATCTATTTACGGCTTGAAAAACGCTGCTGACTATATGTTGTGAATCTCAAGAATACCATTTAACCACGGATTAGACTGTTCAACTCTGCTACCAAAGTAGCAACTGATGCAAGATCCTGAAGGCGATTGGAAGTGGCGTTAATGAAGCTGTGCAATCTTGGATCAATTTCCAACTATTCTTTGCAGAATTGCTTTAGAACGAATAAAATTCTTGATTCCAATAAGTGCCAAGCATAATAGTAAAAGTTGTTCTGTGAAAATCCTTCAGCACTAAAAGTACACTTTCAGGACGTGATTCCTAAATCGCATCTGGCTGCATTTAAGTTAAGCGAAAAAGAAATGAAGTTGATAAAACCGGAAGACATCGAGGAAACTGAGAAACTGATCGCTGAAAAAAAGGGGCAGCGACAACGACATGGATTTCTGGTTAAAGCCATGGATGAGGCAAAGAGGTTGGTTGATGAAACTCGTAAATGAAGCTGCGTGAAGCAAAGAGTGTTTTCCAGGAATGCAAAAAAAAATGGGGATATCGAAGAGGGAAGCGAAGATGAAACAAGTTCGTAAACGTGGCGAATTGCGACTGAAAAAGAAATAAAACTTACGGTGACTGTTGGAAGTCAGTTAGCATATGGATACTTCTTTACGAAACACTCTGACAGAGCGGCATAAAATATCAGAATATGGGTTTTTTGAAGTTATATCACTATCACTTTATAGGTTGTGGAGAAAGTCGGATAGGAAGACGTTTCGTTGAATGTCTTTAAAAACGAGAAAAAAAATATGATGAAATGACAAACATCCGCGAAGAAGAACATTTTACTACGATCAATCAAAAAAGCTTTGATGGCAAGGCGGCAGATTCCATCAGAGCGCTTTGCTGTCAATCAGCCGTTGACACTGAGAATGAGTGAACGATTTCTTGGAAGTACGGTCGGTCAGGAGAAAGGCGGATGTCGAAAAAGTTGTCCTGAAATACCAGTGAAGTAAATTCGATGTTTCTAATCTTTAGTCACCAACATAAGTCTTTAGTACCAAAAATCCCCCTGACTTTTTAATTTTATTTGTATCGCTTTATCACATGGGATCGATCACAGCGCCCATGGCTCACCAAGCTTTCCATGCCTCCGGGGTCGGCAAATTGGTACTAGATTTGTCTGAGAGAATAGTAGCACTTGCTCGATACATCGGGAGGCCACCGCAATTCTTTGTAAAGGCCTCATATGCATTCAGTTACCTTCAACGATACTTAATGAAGTCGAATGCATTGCGCATCCCTTAGGGATTGATCGACGCCGAGAGCTTTATCCTATATCTTTTATTTACTCTTCATTGCTTGTATTCGAGAATACAGAAAGCAATATTGAATTTTGTAGTCGAACACTGTGAATTTGCATAATCTATTTAAAAATCAACATTTTCCACACACCGATTTTCCGCGCTTCAAGTGCTATTTTTGCATGCCATCCCACTACAAGTCGACTTGTTATAGGAGGAGCAAATGAGAATGTACCAGCTTATCTTCGTTCAGCCAACAATGCAAGAATTGATGAAAAAATAGTTGACACAAGACAAGGCAATTAATTGAAATTGTGAATAGCAATGGCACTAGGATATGCTGGTCTGGAAAAAACGTTCATACTGACAAATATTTTATTCCATTTCTTGATGAAGTCCAATTATTCACATTGTACGACGGATAGAGATAGGTATAACTAACTGTGGTTTATCCAGGCACAGGCCACTCCAGAAAAGAAGATGGAGCTAAACGGGCTCCGATGATGATTACGTTCGATTTGATGGATGAAAGAATCCTGGGACTATTTCGCGAATTTAATTGCGCTGGTTGATGAACTAAATGCTAGTCAAAAAAGCGTTCACAAAGGGAATTTTAGCTGCACATGAAAGGAATATGGGGTTCTTTTAGCAAAGACTCGCCAAGTGTAGTCTGTCTGAAAATTTATTTACTCTTCATTGCTTGTATTCGAGAATACAGAAAGCAATATTGAATTTTGTAGTCGAACACTGTGAATTTGCATAATCTATTTAAAAATCAACATTTTCCACACACCGATTTTCCGCGCTTCAAGTGCTATTTTTGCATGCCATCCCACTACAAGTCGACTTGTTATAGGAGGAGCAAATGAGAATGTACCAGCTTATCTTCGTTCAGCCAACAATGCAAGAATTGATGAAAAAATAGTTGACACAAGACAAGGCAATTAATTGAAATTGTGAATAGCAATGGCACTAGGATATGCTGGTCTGGAAAAAACGTTCATACTGACAAATATTTTATTCCATTTCTTGATGAAGTCCAATTATTCACATTGTACGACGGATAGAGATAGGTATAACTAACTGTGGTTTATCCAGGCACAGACCAATCCAGAAAAGAAGATGGAGCTAAACGGGCTCCGATGATGATTACGTTCGATTTGATGGATGAAAGAATCCTGGGACTATTTCGCGAATTTAATTGCGCTGGATGATGAACTAAATGCTAGTCAAAAAAGCGTTCACAAAGAGAATTTTAGCTGCACATGAAAGGAATATGGGGTTCTTTTAGCAAAGACTCGCCAAGTGTAGTCTGTCTGAAAACGCAAGCTATCCGTGACCCCGTATGGCGCCCACAACAAAAACAAATGTCTTGTCGTGAACATTCGCTTGCTAAAACAATCAAAAAGCTTTAATATGCGCTGGATGATGAACTAAATGCTAGTCAAAAAAGCGTTCACAAAGAGAATTTTAGCTGCACATGAAAGGAATATGGGGTTCTTTTAGCAAAGACGCGCCAAGTGTAGTCTGTCTGAAAACGCACGCTATCCGTGACCCCGTGTGGCGCCCACAACAAAAACAAATGTCTTGTCGTGAACATTCGCTTGGCCATAGTCACCCAAAGTATACGATACTGCAATAAAAGCTCATAAAGCTCTAAACTCTTGATCAATCCCTGAGGGATGCGCCATGCATTCGACTTCATTAAGCATCGTTGGAGGGGAGGTGAGTAAAACCTTCCATTTACCCAAGATCAGAAAAAATTGGTACCAGCCCTTCCAAGGAGTACAACAGCACTGAATTAATACATCGGTAGGCCACCGTTTCATGATAAAACTGCTCAGCTTATGCTAAATATTGTGGCTCCTTACGAAGTCAGTGGCACATCGCTAGGTATGAATAGCCCGAATACGTGTGAATTGTATCCCTTTTTTAACATGCTACTGGCACCTGTTGAAGTTAAGATAATTCTAATAATGTCAATTTTTACGTGCGCTTCTAAATTTCTAAACTTCTAAATTTTCCGCATTGCCGATTGCGCAAGTGTCAACCTATTCTTCAAAAAATTAGTACAGATTCAGGTTTAACTCAGATTTGTCAAGAAAGAAGGTAGCAACTACACTCTAGCAGTACAAAAAATCTATCATAGTCTACTTCTCGGCCTCTACACCGCAGTTATTTTCATGTATTGGAGATATCCAACTTTTGAACGAACTCATCGATTTGTGGCACCATTACAAACCATCCTAGCAAAAGCAATTGGAGGATGTAATCAAAATGTTGCTAAAATATTTGCAAAACTTGGAACACAGGTCAGGTTCCCCAGGAGAGGATAATCACGGGCTCCAATCTGGCATGTGGTCCAAGTTTTGCAAATTTCTCAAAACCATCGCATTTGTGGAGTCTATCTTGAAGCTCATGTAAACTACATGCGACCTACATCGCATTTGTATTTCACGTAGTACACTGAGGTGAGAAAAATTATAAATAAGCAAACAGAAAATGGAGGCATTATAGGATATTTGGTGGAGAGTTGACGTAGTCAAACGAATAGTTAAAAGATGTGCACAGAAAAAAAAACGGGCTGAAAAGAACTTCATGTGATTTTTCTAAATGTTCTTGAATGTGTTAGAGTCACGAAATCCTTCAAGACCTTTCGAATACCCTAATATCTCCGAGAGCTTAAAGTTTAGTTTAAAAGGGCATGTGCATATACTGTGATTTTGCTACAGTTCTCATTTCCTATGCTAGTGTAATTCGTACCAATGGCCTATGTGATGATCTCATGGATCGACGACTGTGAATGAACCAATTTTAGGTGTCAAGGGTAAAGCAGTTTTTGCCAAAAGAACATCCTTTTATGGTCAACCACAATGCTTTTAGAAAGTTCGCTCTTCATGAAATCCAAATAGGAAAGGCTTACATAATTCACTGCAGCACTGTGGAACTGCGATTCGATAGCGATTCCCTTTCCTGATCCATAGTTCTCTCCCTTTTTCCCTTCACAGTTCAAGTGTCGACCTCCGTAAAGATGAATGACAGGGTAGGACGTTGTCACTTCCATCCTTATTCCCGAATTCGGCGAATATAGCCTATAAATAAGAAAAATGTATCCTGCAATTTTTATTAGCGTGCAATTCGTCACATAATCATCCCTTCACTTGATTGCAGGCTTATGACCTTTGACGATTGAAGAAATGTGAATCAATACCGGTTTTTAGAACCTTGGTCGTTTATACGCACCGACACCAAACTATGACGAAGAAGTCGAAGTGTTCTATATGGACTTCGTAAAGTTCTACAGTGAAGAGCATATGTTCTTCAAAGTCATCATCGAGATTTTCGCGCTAAGACTGAACGCAAAAAAACGTCTGAAGAACGTAATACTGGAACCCAATGACTAGAATGGGTAAACGGAAGGAGCAGCGTGAGCGTCTGCCTGTGTTTATCATGGCACCTAACACCATTCATGGTAACTCGTAATTCCAGAAGCCTCACGCCCAACGCTGGACGTGGGAGTCTCCCAATGGAGAGTACCACAGCGAAACAGACCACGCCATAGTAAATTGAATGTCTTGCCCCACCGATGTCGCTGTTGTCCCAAGATTCTACACCAGATCAGAACATCGCCTCACTCGCAAAGACTGTATTTATCGCAGAAAGGAGAAAAAGCTGCTAAACACAAAAAATTAATACGTCGAAACCGACTTTCCTTGAACCTCGGTGTGCTTAATCAATATGTATTCTTTCTTTGATGAGCTTACACGAGGTTGATAACAATATTTGTTATCGGCTAACGTTTCGACGTCTTCGTCTTCTGAAACGAAAAGACGTCTTCTGAAACACTGAATGAGTATGCCTCATCAGGAGATGGACCGCTGAAGAAGACCCGACTCGACACGAAGGCGAAGCCGCCACATCGAGACGAATAACAAGCGTGGACCATCGCCTCGGATCATCGGCTCTGATGAAGACCAAGACGTCGAAACGTTAGCCGATAATAAATATTGTTATCAACCTCGTGCAAGCTCATCAAAAAATTAAGTTCCAAAAATACCATAAACCAGGATTTATTCAGTTCATTAATCGACTGTTGCGAAAATACCGTTCTTGATAACATCGACGAAGAATACGATCGCCTCATTCAACATCTTTACGTATGGAAGCCGAGAATTCGGAAATCATTAAGAGACATCTATCTCCAAAAACACTCGAGCTGATACGCCAGCGTGCGGGACCTTGTTTTGGCCAAACCGTTCTTTTGGAGTGTCGCTCTCCCTCGAAACTTATCTCGTGTGGTTACAATTTCGTAGCCATTGGAGATGGCTATTTGCCGAGCCAAGTCGCGCAATTCTTCCCTTAGTTCTCTACTTGTGCACACAGAGGTGGCTGTTTGAAACATGTTTCTCACAAGCGCCCTCTTTGTCTGTGAAGGGTGGAAAGAAAGGGAATGAACCAGGATGTTCTGTTACTTGGTTTTCGGTACCACTTTGTCATGTAGCCGCTAATCGCTAGGTAAATTTGAACGTTTTAAAACGGGAGCCAGTCGTCTTTCGGTTCCTCCCGGGTGAACGTGATGTACTCTGACTGCTCGTTCAATAATGAAAAGCATTTGTTTATCTCCTCCTGTGTAGAGAAGACGACAAAACAATCATCTATATATCTGCAGTAGAATAGCGGCCGGAGACCGAGAACGGGGGCTTCCACTCTAGACATAAACGCAATGGCAAGGCTTGGTGCCAGTCGCTGTCCCATTGCCGCCCCCTTATTTGAGCGTAGTATTTTCTAAACCATTTGAAAATCGAGCAGTTTAGGCACTCCTTTAAGAAAGCCATAAGCTGCTGGATGGACAAGCCAAGCATTTATATTTTTCCTTCATGTTCAACAAGAAGTTCGAAGATGGCTTGCATTGTGGAGCCGTTTGATACGTTGGTGGACAATACGATTACGTCGAAAGACTCCATCACGCACGCATTATTAGGGGACGTTTTACGTAGACGTTCTAGGAACATTTGGGGGTTTGTGAGGTGAGCTGGAATATGCCTAAGCAACTGGGTTAGTATTAGGCTTAAAAACCAGGTTAACCTATCCGTTGGCCCGTCTACATAACTGGTGACTGGTCTAACCTTAAATGATGACGGATTATTTGACGCAAGATCATCAGCTAATAGTAACTTATGTGTTTTATTAAGGAATTGTAAGACGGGGCATGTTGGTATATTGACTTTAAAGTGCGATATAACCGACGATTTTAAGCCTGCTCTCTTTGCCACTTCGACCCACTGATTGTTTAGGTTTCGTATTCACTTTTGTATTCCCTTTCAGATGATCGGCGATAAAGGGTAACATCACTAAGAAATTCCTCAGTTATCTTCACATCTAGCTAGCGGGGAATGTGCTAGGAATATTTAAGCCTTAGCTTACACAATGAGATCGAGTCAGAAATGGTTTTACGAGACAAAATTAGTCACTGAGAGTGTAGACTAGTAGCCGCAAGAGGTTTACACTTCAGGCTCCCTTTAGATGAAGTTGAAAATCAATTTAACTTTTTTATTCAATACCCTCTATATTTAGTAGTAAAATTGTTTTTGCATTTGGTGTCAATTCTTTAACTGCGGAATCTGTGCTTTTAGTCTTTCATTTACGGTTTCTGTTTATCATGATCGATCGAGTGCATTCTCTGGCAAATAACAGCCTCCAGATCTTCAAAGAACATCCCGAAGTCTTGGAATTAGCCAGCAGCTTTGCATATCAACAAGTAATTTCTTCCTGATGAGCAGATAGATGAGAATTTGAGGAGGTAAAGGCAAGGACTGACGACAACTATTTCCTCACCGACATTAAGTGTTCCGTAACTGAAGGTCTCCTTTATAGCAATCACACCTCATGGTGTATTTTTAATAGAAAGCAACTTAAAAAAATCTCGCATATCAGACTTTGCTTTGCTATAAATTCGAACTATTCGCGACATGTCCCCATTTGTTGTTTTCGCCTAGGACCCTGATGTCCAGCACAACAAACGACTTAGCAAAGCATTCAAACCAAGTGATCTTCGTGGAACTCCCCGACTGAGGATCACCAGCCGATTAAACGCGAGACCAAGGCGAGAAAAGAACAACGTGTGTTCCCAAGTGATGTACAGGAATTTAAATGGGTAGCAAAAAGGCGTGTGGCGCAGTGGTCGGAGGGGCTCTGCAGTACACACATGGAATCGATCCACGCGTCCGGCTCACCAAGCCTTTCTTCCTTCCGGGGTTTGCAAATCGACAGCACACTTGCGTGGGAGGATAGCAGCACTGGCCCGATACATCGGTAGGTCAACGCGCGTTATTTCAAAGGCCAGATATGCATTCAATCACCTCCAAAGGATGCTTAATGAAGTGCTTAATGTTTAATGAATGAATGGCACATCCCTCAGCGATTGACCAACGCCGAGAGCTTTGTCTTTTTATTTTTTTTTTACCAAAAAAGAGATAGTTTCACAGAAAGCCAGGAGGTGGACTTCATGTTTATGTTATGTAAATTTCATTTATAAATTTAGACATAGACATATTCATGTATGTGCAATTCAGTGTGTTTACGTTTATACTACCCTTGAGTATATACAGTCTACGCAAAAAAAAACTTGACAAGCTCTGTATATGTGTCAATTGCCAAAACCAGTACAATAAGCGAGCATCATTCGCGACTACTGAAGTCCTCCTATACGGCAGCACTGGAGAGAACATGTACGTAGGGATATTGTCAGAAGTTTCTAAAATGAGGTCCTAATAACGCACACCAAGAAAATCAAGTGCTGCTTAATAGCACTAGTCGAGAAGACGCCGTTTAGCCTCTGCAATATCGAGAATAAATATTCCTCAGAGCATGAGACAATAAAGAAATCGACAGGGATGGCTGTGTCGTTGATAAGACAAGATATGAAAAATTTCACAAACGCCGGAATAGAAAAACATCGAAGCAAAAGTGGATTGGCGGGATCAACATCACCCTCGCTTTACTGGTGATGTCTTTCTAATAACACAAAGCGTTAGCTATATAAAACAAAAGCTAGCCAACTACGGCAACGCCTGTGAAAAGACAACTCTCCGACTATACCTCATGACAACAGCGGATTTCTTTCTGATTCCTCATTTAGGCTCAGTAAAATGAATATCTCTGAATGCCGACAACACTATACATCTGAGTCTAGAATTTAACGTGATAAACGGTTTAGCTTCAGAGCTGAGGAAGAGAAAGTGATAAGCACGAAGAGCCCTCGAAAGGCCAAGGATGTAACAAAAAAATACGCCATTCAATGAGTATCTTTTCTAAATCCAGCGTTGCAAACCATGCAAACGAGAGGGCAGTGATGGAAGTGCCCCGCATCACGCTAGTATTAGGAATCCATAGTTACGACCTAGGTTAACGATCACACTTGGAAACTCAAGGATAAATATCAAATGTCGAAAATAAAGTCGTCTGAATATGTGATGCGTCTGAATGACAACCAATGGATAACTCCGTCATTCTGTAGTCCCGTCATTCTGTACTGGTTCTGGAGGGGTTCGCCTTCGAAGAACTGAAAAGCTGTGCCGAATCCGCCTCAGTTCCCTAGACAAGAAAATCGGATCGCATCTCCACCACTACTAAGGAGTTGCTCGAAAACAGAAGAAAAATTGAAGCTTGATCCCACTGCAACACGCTTAGCGCAGCTAGTAATAAATGCCGGCTACAGAAAAGCTCTGCAGAAAGATCTACAACGGTACAAGCAGAAGGAACTACTGGAAGCAGCAGAGAAAGTAAACAGTCTGAAAAAATGCCGTCTAGACATATGATTATAATGCTCCGCTGTCAGCCCTGACGAACGAAGATGGGATCACCAAAACTTCCCGCCATGATATGGAGTTAATAGCGGAAACGTTCTACACCAACCTTTTCCGCTCCAAAATCGCCGTCCCGGGCCCTAATATTCCCGCTGGAGAAACACCACTTGGAATTCTTCCGTCGGAAGTTCGAGTTGAGATAGAAGGCATGAAAAGAGGCACAGTTCCGGGACCAGACAATATCACTGCCAATTTCCTCAGAGCTGGAGGCCACAATTTACATGTACTTCTCGCAGACCATATGACAGCATGCCTTCAAAAGGAAAAAATCCCAGACCAGTGGAGGACGTCGCGCACGGTCATCCTGCCTAAGAAAGGAGACCGGAAGGGACCTTCGTAACTGTCGTCCTATATGCTTGTTAAATGTACCTTACAAGCTTTTCACGAAGATTACCCTCTCGCGCATATCAAGGACATTGGATGAGGCGCAACCAGTCGAACAAGCAGGATTTCGAAAAGGATTTTGCTGCATAGACCACATCCAAACCGTGTCCAGGGTCATCGAAGTCTGTCGGGAATACCACTTGCCTCTAGTCCTAACCTTTGTCGACTATGAAAAAGCGTTTGACAGTGTCGATACGAATGCAATTTCAGCACTCGTCGACCAAGAAATGGCCCGTCCTACATAAGAACTCTGTCCGACTGTTATCGAAACTGTACTACGAAAATACAGCTTTTCCATCGACCTCTTACCATATCAATAGGAAAAGGGGTTCGACAGGGCGACACAATATCGCCAAAGCTGTTCAGTGCCGCACTGCAGTGGATAATGAAGTCATTCGACTGGGATGAGAAAGGCATACGTATTGATGGAAAATTCCTATCAAACCTTTGTTTTGCCGATGACATTGTCGTCTTTTCAAGAAGTACTAGCGAAGCATAGATGATGATCAACGAGCTCAACGAAGCGGGAAAAAAGATCGGACTTCGTATGAATCGAAAGTAGACCCAGTTCACGAAATCCCATAGTGCGAAGACGAAAAAATTGAACTGGATTGTTCTCTCATTGCAGA
>MQTX01000300.1:0-11286 GCA_009735665.1 Angiostrongylus cantonensis
AAGCGATTGAGTGCATGTATGTCCTCTACAATGACTCGCGGCATCGTGGCGATATATCGAGCCAGTACTGCTATCCCCCCAATTAAGTCCGGTACCAATTTGCCGACCCCGGAAAGATGGAAGGCTAGATGGCCCGCTATCACGGAGACCGATTCCATGTGTGCGCTGCAGGGCACCTCCAACCACTGCACCACACGCGCCCCTACTCGAAGCATATCAAGGAGGAACCAAGTTTCACTTCTCCTCTTGTCGTCTTTCTCTCTCATTTTTTTCCCAAGTGTCAAAACACCTTTCAGCGAGCGATACATTTTCTTTTCACTCAGTCGGACGAAATCTTTTGTGACCGGCTTGGCTTGAAGCACTATGTTTTCAATGGAGAATTTCAACCCTTACTTTCCTTTGCTGAAAGAACAAGCTCGAATTATAAAGATATGAAATAGACTTGAGATTTTATTAGCAAGCATTCTCAAGCCATTAATGGAATTAGTTAAATATTTTATTCTTAGTATTTTTAGGAAGCATAATGTATGGAGAATTCAGAGGTTACATCGTCGTCTTTCACCAAATCAAACTTTTTAGCTTTGTTCCCTTATTTAAATTCGGTGTAAATATCGTATCCGAATGAATTAGAAAGCCGAATAATGTATGGAATCGCTGTCGATGCAGATCTTTCTCCAGACTAGCCTTGCGTCGATGATTTGAAAGACTGTGTCAGGATTCTTGAGGAGAATAAATCGCATTGGTAATGGACTGGCCTTTGTATCCTGCTCACTAGCTGACGACATGCGGTAATGCAACGAATCGGAGGCGGCTAAGCTCTGAGTTGTATAAGACGTCTCTGGTACCGGACTAGATAGACGCAGCCATGAAATCTACATTAATAAAAATCGGTCGGTCGGCAACACCATCTGCTCTTGCCTAGTTGCTATGAAAACGCTTTTGAAAGCATCGATACAAATGCACCATTTCCAGCTCTCGTCGGCACTGTGTGGATCCGTCCTACAGAGGAGCTCTAGCTGACTACTATCACAACTACAACACACAATGTGGCATTTCCATCGACAGCATGGATGATAAATTCACTCGGCTGGAAGAAGAACAACATAGGCATTGATGGCAAATTTGTCTCAAGATTTCGTTTTGCTAATAACATCGTAATCTTCTCAAGAAGCACAAGTAAAGCAAAAACTATGCCCAGTTAGATCTACCAATTCACAAAGAATTCATGAAATTATGATGTGATGGTGAGAAAATCTAGTTGGGTAGATCTGCTACTGCAGCGATCACTCGTACAAGTTACCTTTAGGGTAAAACGAACTAGGAAAAAAACATGAAGGAGGAACTATAGAAAACACCAAACCAAGATTTCAATCACATTGAACACAAAATAGCTTCATCGCACAGTCACCGCTTTTTGTGAGTCCTCCACTAGATATGTCACGCGGAGACCAACCGCCCAGAGTTTACATGGAAGCGTAATGTGCCTCTCACATCAAAACAGCAGTCTTAAATACTGCCCGATATCACGCGTGATAATGAGGAATTCCTCCCTGCTGTTCATTTTCGGTTTTTGGAATTAATCCAGTTTTTGTTCTTTTCAGTTACGAAATGTAACTTTCATACTGCTGAGATATTTACAAAACTCCTGACCGCTGGTGTCTGCGGCGGGAAACGATCGCGCTATTATCCTTTCCGGAGACCTTCGTTTCGTCTGCTTCTCAGCTAGTTTTATCGACCACTGCCTTCAGCAATCACCCATTGTCGAGATTGATCTGGAGAGCCCAAATCCTCCTTGAACCCAGTTAAGCTGAGGCTATAGTTATAATCACAATTTTAACAGTTTTATTTATTGCCTATTCTTTGTAATGGCAGGTTAGGTTGCGAAATATAACTTTCATAATGTTGAGATATTTGCAAAACTCAAAATTTGGTGATGAACGCGTTACTCCCTGGAAAGGATAATAGCGCGTTCAATCCCACCGCAGACACCTGCAGTCCGGAGTTATGCAAATATTTCAGCATCATTGATGTAATATTTTTTTTTGCTTTTTATCTAGTCCAAAAATTTTTTGACAACTTTTGCGAAACAAGCCTTATTAACCTGCTTTTGCAACGGTTTCGAAGGGCTCGAATATTTTATGAGATCCCCCGAGTAATTCCTAGTCCATTTTTCACCCCGAGTAATTGCAAGTCGTTTTCAAGCAAAATAACGATTTCCTCGTGCCACTTCACGGAAAAGTCAAAATTTTTGAAGACGCATGGATTTGTCAGACACAATTTTCCATCTCATGGTGCATTTATCCTACCAATAATTTACCGCCTCATCGTGGCTGGGAGGTGTTCGTAGGTGTCCGGCTGCCATGTACAGCGAGGGGATTCATCACCTTGATAGGGTCTCTCAGGATAAGAAGGAGTACGGTGGTTCTATCAGAAAGCTTAGGTAAGAGTAAACCGATACTAGGATCCACCACTGTCCTGGTATTAAAGTCGCATGGTGGCAAATCTCCCTCTGATCCACAAGGGCTGCGACTGCTTTTGGTGGTAAAAACCAAGCGCAGGTCTTCCACTGAGTAGGGACCATGCATTCAGACAG
Source organism: Angiostrongylus cantonensis (assembly GCA_009735665.1). Classification (NCBI taxonomy): domain Eukaryota; kingdom Metazoa; phylum Nematoda; class Chromadorea; order Rhabditida; family Metastrongylidae; genus Angiostrongylus; species Angiostrongylus cantonensis. Next base: position 2,594 of record MQTX01000300.1, read on the forward strand.
GTAACGTGTGAAAAGCCTAGCCAGTGTGCTTACGAGGACTGGCGGAAGGTTCTTCAGATGTTCTGATCTTATCCTGTCCGGACCTGGTGCTGTTCGATTTTTCACCGACGAAATGGCATGTCGGATTTCGGAAGGGAGAACCGGTGGAACAGCATATCCATCCTCTTTGTACACATAAGAAACGTTAATTGAGGGCCAAAGCAGAGATTTCATGTCTTCGTCACTGTTGTTTTTTCTGTCTTTTTATCTTTTCTCATTCTTACAGTGTTAACCAAAAACCTCTGCAATTCATAGCGTCTAATGGCAGATGTTACGTGTATATGTGTGTATATGGATATGTTAATAGTGAATGCGTCGTTTTCTTGTTCAGTAATCGCAAGGTTGCTAAACAGCATACGTTTACTTCCATAGAATAACACAATACAAATTACGTGGTCAACAGCTTCTCGAAAAACTCACCGATTTTTACGTGACTTCCAATGAGGAGGGTTAGAACAGCTTATTATAGTCGCAAATAATTGATGACTGCGCCATCCCACATCAGAAGTTAATGCGAACGTACGGGGTCGGGTCGGGTATGACCTTTGGGCATTCATCCCTGCTATTCATTGAAGGGTTTTTGGCATTTATCCAAAAAGGCTTAAAAATTTTTCGAGCTGGTGTTTTAGTCTCCTGTGAAAGGATATTGACTTTTACTTCAAAGTCGTCTCCGCTATGCTTTTGTATCTTATGCGTGCCTAGTGGAGTACTTTGTCTTATTTTTCGTTTGTCATCTAGGTGTTCTTTTATACGGATACACAAAGGTTTGCCCGTTTCGCCAATATATTCATCTCCTCAACCTTCCGAACAAAGTCGGCTACAGGAAGACGTCTTAAGAACGTCCTATCGAAATCCACGGATTCAAAGAGGCCGGCCGTCTTTGTTTATCATGCAAGCCTCCTACTGAACGTGATACGTGTGAGGCCGTGAATGTTGACTAGCTAAGCGAACTGCGTCGTAATACTTCACTGCCTTTCTTGATGAGCAAATACGAGCTTGGTATTGCAGCACTTTTTAGTGCAAAATAGTTGAAGTTTCGGGAGCTTCACCATTTTCAGATCTTAGAAAGGGCAAACTGACATGCAAACTACTCAGCCAATCACTTTCATAATTTCAGTAGATAAAGCTTAAACTTTTTAGAAGGGAACTGCCAATTTCTTTATTAATAAATATTTTAATTCCAGCCTCATATTTGCTCCTCGACAAAGACAGTGATTTATTCATCAATGCTAAGGTGAAATGAAATTCAGTCTTGGGATTTGCCTCATAATAACTTTAATGACTTGTGCAACGGATATTACTGCAGTTGCCTCCTATGTTGCGCGTAACCACGTTAAAAGTGTACTCATCGCTGTTGGATGCCCTATCGACCGGAGATTTTGGCACCATCTTGTCGCGCAGGTGTGAAATGAGAGTCGAATTTCCGATTCATGGTAACAACCAGTGGTTAAGGAAGCTGCTTTATACGCCAAAATGTGGAATATTAAGTGGGTGCGTCTTATCACATTTAATGGGCAAGACCACACGGCCACCGAGTTTCAAGGAATGTCTAGTGCTGCTTTTTGCTTTATATTTCTTTACTTATTTGTCGTTACCACTTTTTGCCACCTATAGCTTTCGGAATGACAGTGTCAATCGAAGTTCCAGTAATGGGTGCTGACTGTGATATTCACCATTTTCCAATGGTAAGAGAGTAACTTGTAAAGTTTTCAAAGAATATATGAGAGAGGGGCGAAATCAAGAACTATCGAAGTGTGAGATAGCTATATTTAAGCAAAATATAAATTCTAGTTTTCGTTCTTACAAGTGCATACTTTAAAATAAATCCTATTCTGTGAAAATTTAACCTAGACTTAAATCGTCAGAAAGATCACGTTTATAAATTCGTCAATTTCTTCACTTATCAACATAAACAGGTTTGGAATATAGAAATTTATAAATACTAAGATAAATAGAAGACTTAACAAAACACTCCTTACATGCTGAGTACTGAGGCTAACACTATTTCATTGATGGAAACGCACTTCCGATACATCACGAAATCATAAAGTGCAAAGGATAATGCTTTCGTCGCTGACGAATCTCTTGGACACATTCGTGAATGCGATTCCATGTAGGCATTGTAGAGGTGAATGTTGGGATTCTCCTAAGCCAATGGCTTGCGGAAACCTATCACTTATCAACTCAGCTTTTCCTCCTTTATCTCTCCAGTGAAATCAGCTACTGTTTTGCAAAAAAACAAATAGAATAGATAGATTATTAATTTATTTATATGATCTTATAAACTGATCTTCTTTAGCTGATGCGAAGTTGGTATAGGTCTTCGTTATCGTTGTTGTTGTTGCTGGTGTTGTTGGTCGATGGCTGACGTTTCGGCGATTTCGCCTGCCTCGGAGCCTGGACGTATTTTATATTGGAATAGTTTAATTTTTCGGTGGAAAAAAAGACTAAAGTATTAATAAAGATCAAAATTTTTAAACAGACGATGGGTTAGGATGCTACGGTCAAATGTAGCTCTACACCATATTGAACAGAAAGGCTATTCACCGTGGTGTTACGATTGGGACTGGCCCACGTGCTGTCCATATGGGGTCGCGAGCAAGACACACCTTCGGGGTCAAAATATCATTTTGAAATAGGGCGCCAGGTCACGTGTGATAGTGAGGCATTCGTCTTTTCGATTCATCTTTGGATTTTTGAAATTTATCCAAAAGGCTTCAAGAGTTTTGCGCGTTGATGTTTTCGATTCCTGCGCTAGGATCCGCACAGTCACTTTAAAATCATCGCCGTTGTGCTTTTGTGCCCTATGCGTACCTAGAGGAGTGTTTTGGCGTATTTTAACGTTCCCATCTAGGTGTTCTTTATGCGGGCACAAGGTGGTCTACCCGTTTCCCCAATATATTCCTCACCGCATGCGTTACGTGAGATCAAGTATATTATATCTGAACTCATGCATCAAAAAGCGATTCCGCTCTTAAAGCCAGTTTTGAGGTTCGTGGTAGTTTGAAAGTATTCAAAATCCCCTTTTGACTCACGCATTTGCTGTATTAATATAAAGCTAAATGTTGAAGAACGAGGTGGACTTCTGCTTTTCCGAAGAGACGCCGAATGCTATTGATGACATGTTAAGAGAGAAATATATGTTCGGAGCTCAAAACGTTCCGGTGCAACTAATGAACGATCTTCGAATAGAGCGACTACGCCGAGAATTCAGACAGTCTCATTTGTAATCCACTGTTTTAATAGTGCATATGATCATTGTTACTGCATTCACATAACTGTCAAAAACCCACATTGCAACATCATGAACATGCTCCAATTTACTCTATGATTCATTGCAACTATGACTTGATTAGGGCTCGTGTGGGCTGGAAGCTGATGGTTTCTGCGATGCACATAGTCGCCAATTTGATCATGTGTCCTAAACAAATCATCTATCTTAATAACTCAAAAGACCGACTTTTTATAAACCTTGGCATAGAAAGTTGATATATTTATTTATTTATATGATCTTATAAACTGATCTTCTTTAGCTGATGCGAAGTTGGTACAGGTCTTCGTTGTCGTTGTTGTCGTTGCTGGTGTTGTTGGTCGATGGCTGACGTTTCGGCGATTTCGCCTGCCTCGGAGCCTGGACGTATTTTATATTGGAATAGTTTAATTTTTCGGTGGAAAAAAAGACTAAAGTATTAATAAAGATCAAAATTTTTAAACAGACGATGGGTTAGGATGCTACGGTCAAATGTAGCTCTACACCATATTGAACAGAAAGGCTATTCACCGTGGTGTTACGATTGGGACTGGCCCACGTGCTGTCCATATGGGGTCGCGAGCAAGACACACCTTCGGGGTCAAAATATCATTTTGAAATAGGGCGCCAGGTCACGTGTGATAGTGAGGCATTCGTCTTTTCGATTCATCTTTGGATTTTTGAAATTTATCCAAAAGGCTTCAAGAGTTTTGCGCGTTGATGTTTTCGATTCCTGCGCTAGGATCCGCACAGTCACTTTAAAATCATCGCCGTTGTGCTTTTGTGCCCTATGCGTACCTAGAGGAGTGTTTTGGCGTATTTTAACGTTCCCATCTAGGTGTTCTTTTATGCGGGCACAAGGTGGTTTACCCGTTTCCCCAATATATTCCTCACCGCACGCGTTACATGAGATCAAGTATATTATACCTGAACTCATGCAATCCCCGTCTCCCCGTTAGGACAGATTATACAGTTTTCTGAGCTGCATAAACGATCACAGAGATGGTTTCGAACTAACTGACGGTGTAGGGTTTTGGGTGGGAAGTCAGTAATCGTTACATAATTTTCAAGGCCACTTTTTCTTAAGCCTCTCTTAATGGCGTAACTTACTTCTTAACCCTGCATTTCGTCAATATTGCTATTTGGTAGCTCTTGTTTAAAGAAAGTTCGGAAAAATGGTATTGGTGGTAGTGAAAACGGAACAAAAATAAAGCTTTCAGAAACGGCTTTATAACAAAATGGTATCGTAAACCATGTAGTAAAAACATACTAGTTCACTACCTTTCCTCTCATCCTTCACACATGAAAAAAGCATTTATCAAAATCATGTACCGTACGGCTAAAAATGTGTGCACAGGAGAAGAGGAAAGGAAGGAATCGCAAAACAACCTAGTACGAAAAATAGCCATTTCCAATGGCTACGAAGTAGAAGCCACTCGGGTTAGACAAAAGCGTAGGGTGGTTTCCCAAAACAATGTTTCGAATGTGTAAGTAAAATTTCCTTTAAGCCACCATTCATATCAAATGAAGTGAGTCACGCCATTAAGAGATGCTTAAGATAAAGTGGTCTTAAAAATTATGTAACGATTACTGATTTCCCACCCAATACCCTACGCCGTCAGTTAGTTCGAAATCGTCTCTACGATCGTTTATGCAACTCAAAAAACTGTATAATCTGTCCTAACGGGGAGACGGGGACTGCATGAGTTCAGATATAATATACTTGATCTCACGTAACGCATGCGGTGAGGAATATATTGGGGAAACGGGTAGACCACCTTGTGCCCGCATAAAGAACACCTAGATGGGAACGTTAAAATACGTCGAAACACTCCTCTAAGTACGCATAGGGCGCAGGGGCACAACGGCGGTGATTTTGAAGTGACTGTGCGGATACTAGCGCAGGAATCGAAAAGACCAACGCGCAGAACTCTTGAGGCGTTTCGGATAAATTTCAAAAATCCAAAAATGAATCGGAAAGGCGATGGCCTCACTATCAACACGTGATGTGGCGCCCTATTTCAAAATGATATTTTGACCGCGGTGTGTCTTGCTTGCGACCCCATATGGACAGCACGTGGGCCAGTCCCAATCGTAACACCACGGTGAATAGCCTTTCTGTTCAATATGGTGTAGAGCTACATTTGACCGTAGCATCCTAACCCATCGTCTGTTTAAAAATTTTGATCTTTATTAATACTTTAGTCTTTTTTTCCACCGAAAAATTAAACTATTCCAATATAAAATACGTCCAGGCTCCGAGGCAGGCGAAATCGCCGAAACGTCAGCCATCGACCAACAACACCAGCAACGACAACAACGACAACGAAGACCTGTACCAACTTCGCATCAGCTAAAGAAGATCAGTTTATAAGATCATATAAATAAATAAATATATCAACTTTCTATGCCAAGGTTTATAAAAAGTCGGTCTTTTGAGTTATTAAGATAGATGATTTGTTTAGGACACATGATCAAATTGGCGACTATGTGCATCGCAGAAACCATCAGCTTCCAGCCCACACGAGCCCTAATCAAGTCATAGTTGCAATGAATCATAGAGTAAATTGGAGCATGTTCATGATGTTGCAATGTGGGTTTTTGACAGTTATGTGAATGCAGTAACAATGATCATATGCACTATTAAAACAGTGGATTACAAATGAGACTGTCTGAATTCTCGGCGTAGTCGCTCTATTCGAAGATCGTTCATTAGTTGCACCGGAACGTTTTGAGCTCCGAACATATATTTCTCTCTTAACATGTCATCAATAGCATTCGGCGTCTCTTCGGAAAAGCAGAAGTCCACCTCGTTCTTCAACATTTAGCTTTATATTAATACAGCAAATGCGTGAGTCAAAAGGGGATTTTGAATACTTTCAAACTACCACGAACCTCAAAACTGGCTTTAAGAGCGGAATCGCTTTTTGATCCATGCCATTGACTGCTCAAAGCATTTTCTACGCTAAAATACGTGTTATGAAAAAAAAATTAGAATAATTCTTTAAAGGTACCTTAAAATAAAGATATCAGAACACCATATCATTCATTTTTGCCCATCCCTTTTTCTTGACAAGACAAGAAATGATATACAACCATAAGGATGCTGAAATATGAGCAGAACTTGGAACCTCAGGTAATCTTTGAACCGGTGATTACCCTTTCCGTGGGCTCACGTGCTGTCCTCCGCCATAGAATGCACAAAGGAATCAGAGAGAGAAAATAAAAGTTAGGAAGTTGTGACTTCGATTGGAGCTTCAGCGGAACTGGGTTCATATTTGTGTTCTCGACATCCCTATCGTTGAGTTTTTATTGCTGATCGCACCGGCCTTAATTTTTGTAGTGAATAACGCATGGCCACTTGGTAAAGGTAAGCACAGGTTCGAAGCCCAACTGAGGTCGCGAGTTTTGCTTACATCTCAGGATCCATATAGCTGTACTTCGCAAAATAAAGACACTTGTGACGGTTTCGTTGGCTTAGGGTTTAAGAAGTTATCTGCTTGATGCTACAGGTAAATATACAACAGGTTCCTTCAAAATAAAGTATTAATCCGCAGAGTCTTCATAGAGAGTGTAGCAAAGCAATGTTAACTGTAAAATAAGTGCCTTTGAAAAGTCAAGGATTTTATGGAAGAGCCGGGAAAAAAATGCAAAAAAAGGTAGGAAAGACAAGATGATGGTTCAAACACAAACTTTTAACTCGAAATCATTCGGTTGTCTAGGATTTCTAGGTGGTGACAAAGAAGGTGAAGCACTCACAGATTAATCGATCGCCTTAGGGAATTCTCCGAATATGGCTGGAACGATGACGGACAAACTAAATTACTAATTTATTTCACGTATAAAGGCATTTTTAAAAAAAAACTCACCGTAGCCATTGGAAGACATAAATTTCTTTTTTCTTCGCTCCCTGTGATTTCCATATTTTGAATAAAAGTAGAGGCTCACAAGCACAATGAAAAATAAGAAACCGCCAATGATAGCACACCATATGGACGACGCATCTGATACAATTTTGAAACGTTCACATTAACATTTTCCATCAAAGTAGAAGATGGTTACCATTGGATTCTAGTGCAATGGGTCTACTAGGAAGACTAGGTTCATATGGCGCTCTCAAACTTCGCACGCGAAAAGAATGTCCTTGTTGAAATTCAGGCCTCAGCCGGTATACAGGGTCAATAATTTCTCCCTTAAATTAAATATGGTTAAATAATGTGTGATATAATGGAAACTCACTATGCTTCGATAATATTTGCTATTTATTTCTAATAAAAGAATGACTTGTATGATTACGATTTATTAACTTTTCTCAAAAATCTCATTTATAATAAAGGAACTACACCAAGGAACCGTGACGGACGGAAACGTGGCGGTTATCTACATCGATTTTGATGTGGTTTACATTGACATGGTGTAGTTTGACGAGCTTTTTTTCTTTCAATCAAAACTTCTTAGAAACACAACTGTTTAATCAGACTGCACCAAAATTATTTGTTAACCTTAGACTAGTAAATGTAAAAATACCTCCAGCACTAGCTCATTCTAAAAATTCTCCACTGAAAACATACTATTTCCTCAAATGTTGACGCTTTGTCGTACCGCGATTCGACGCTGTAAGATCTGGCGTGTTCTACTGGATCCCATCTCAACTCGGAGTCGCCACTAATTCGGACATTCGCAGGCGCGAGAAGCGTTGAACAGACTAGAAGGGAAGCGCTTTAACACGAAGTGAATATAAAACGGCGTATACAGCTCAGTGGCTAGATGTGATAGATGTGTGACTGGATATTGCCTGGTTCCATTCCGCACACTAAGTTGATCAAGCTCCAATCACTTTGGATTCGGCTAATGGGTAACATAACTCTCTTTGGAAAATTAATACACGGCCTTGACACAACGGTGGGTAAACGCATTCATTCTCTAGGCAAAATATGCATTCAATCATCTCTATGATGTTAGGAATGGTGTGAATGCGCGACGCATCCCAAATGGACTGATTAAGCTCGAATGCATTGTCTTTTATCTATGTAGTACTTGTAGCAAGGCTGTCTATTATTGAGTTTTTGTGTTGCATTGGAGTAACTTTTTTTATTTTCTAGGTGAAAAACCGTTGACTAATGACATGATTAAATATGGTTGAAGTCTGGCTATTTATTATGAACATAGTACTCCCTCCCAAATTTTCCCTACTATTCGGAACAAAATTATATGCGTATATATATATATATATATGCATATGTATATATGCATATGTATACATGCGCGTGTATGCATATGCATATGTATGTATGTATATATATGACATATATATGACATACATACATATACATGCATATATGTATGTATATATACATATATGTATATATATATGTATATATATATATATATATATATATATATA
>MQTX01000300.1:11350-153845 GCA_009735665.1 Angiostrongylus cantonensis
GGCGCAAAACCTCAGTTTTCACCACGTGCTGACTGATAACGATATGTTTGGACCGTGTGCAAATTTCTTCATTAAGGTATTAGAGGAGAAACACAGAAGTAACCAAAGAAGAACAAGTTGCAAGCACATTGGTTGGAGGAGGGGAGCAGTTACCAGCCACCACGAAAACGTCGTTGAATTAGACATACCAATGGATCAAAGATCATTTGTATGCAACCTGTTCTTGGCATGTATCAAATCCGTAGTTTTAAACTAAGTAACCCATTATGGTGTCTGATTGCTTTGGTGGAATTTCAATTTCTAGAACAATTCGGAATCTCCTGTTACGGAGAAAAACTAGGTCCTACACAACCTGCACAAGCGGTCTTTTTTGTGCGGTGAGAAATGGTTAATTCGCTACATTGGTGATGATCTTTTCTGATCTGTTCGTCTACAAGAGCGAAATGGAACAAATGTATCAAACGTTGTGGTTGTATTCCGCATACTACCCTGTTACAGAAAATTGTAGTAGGCAGCAAATAAAAAGTTAATATTGTAATATCAAAAGTGTTAGAAAGCAGCAGACAAACGTGACTATTCGAACTAACCATATTTTTCTACTGCAGTTGAATTCGTGGATCCTTTCTGATTTTGGCTTTCCACGTAGATGCGATACTTTGTGAACGCTTTTAGGTCATCAATAGTTGCTGAGTTTGAACTGGTGCGGAGAGTTCTGTTATCGGAAACATTTCCATCGGAAGAATAATGTACAATGAAAGACTGCGGATAAGATCCGTCGAAACCTGGAACGGAAATCACTTTAAGCAACCATCAATCTTGATGATAAAATCACTAAAAATACCACTGACGTCGGTAGGTAAGTGAAAACTTTATGAATATCGTAACAAAGTCCGTGTGGGATTCGCAAGGAAATAAAGTTTGTTGTCACTTACAACAAGGAAAGGAAATTCATAGAACACAAAGTGAAATATAATGCTGCAACAAAATTTCACATGTAGACCTGGTATTGACCACTTTGAAATCCAGTAATAGCAGCCAACAATAGGAATCGTTAATACTGTTCTTGACAAAATTGCAAAATAATTCAGGAAGAAAAGGAGTTTACAGAGAAATATGAAAAGCCAGAAGCAATCCTTGTTTTTGTTTGTATAAAGTGGCTTTGAAAAAACGTTGGTGTTTTGAAAAGGCATTTGTGGTCGAATGCTGGAAAAGTGTTTCTGTTCATTACAGTAGTGTGTGAGAAGGCTGGCCATAAATATGTGCTTATTTGATATCATTAACGATGTTGAAAAGGAATAGTTATTTCTCTAGTCTTCAATTTCCTCCTCTTGATAGAAGCGACTGCATTGTACATGAAGATGTACAAAAAAAATCGATCGTTTTTCCAATGGTAATTCACTTTTGAAGCAATCACATCAGCAAAGGTGGACAACAAGAAACTTTGAAATGAGTTCCACGACAAATGAATCCGTACAAGGATGTGGTGCTTGACGTTTCACTCGATTCGTTAAATCTCAAGGAGGACTTGCAGTGACAAGTCAATTAACCTTCATTTTACTGAAACCGGATTGTTTAAATAATAAAGCAATGTCTTATTTTTTACTTGCTGTCTATTATTCTTTCTTGAAAGGGTTTGTTGTAAGTTACAACTAGAACGAGCGTGATGAAATATGAGCAAAACTCAGGACCTCAGCTGGGTCTTGAACTCCGATTACCCTTACACCGGGGCTCACGTGGTATCTACCACCTAGCCATGAACAAAGAATAGGAGAAAAACCAAAGGCGAAAAATCGTGGTTTCGAATTCATTGTGACTGCAGCCTATTTGGGTCCAATGGCGATTTGTGAGCCTCAAAACATTTTTAATGATGAGTGCTTGCCGATAGTATCGATGGAGTAAAAACTCATTGAAAGAAAGATAAAGCGAAGCAAGGGTACCGCTAAGTTTGGTGGATACCACGTGAGCTCCTGGTGAGGGTGGTCGCGAATTCGAGGCTTAATTCAGAGCACGAATTTTGCTCTTGTTCCTATTAAGAAAACCTCTTTCATCGAACGATAAAGACACACGCTTCAAAAAAATTCTTGTTTGCTCTTTTAAACACCAACTGGATTTCATGGATTGAGATCTGCTCTCGTACAGGATTGATCAAAGATATTCTTGACAGCTGAATCAAGAAAACTTAAGGATTCCATTGAAACTCCACATATGTTTTCAGTTCTCGCACTGTCTTCTACATTGCCACACAAAAAATTACTATTCCACAGATTCTACTACAGAATAACCGTAGTATATTAATACGTTGCTTTCTTGTTCAGCAGTCGCGAGGTTGTTATACAGCATGCATTTACTTCCATAAAAAAACACACAATACAACACAACAGTTGCTGACGTTTCGGCAGTATCACCTTCTTCAGAGCCGCTTTTTTACATGACTTCCAATGAGGAAGATTTGGTTGATGAGTCATCAACCATATGCGACTATAATCAGCTGTTCTAACCTTCCTCATTGGAAGTCATGTAAAAAGCGGCTCTGAAGAAGGAGACACTGCCGAAACGTCAGCTACTGTTGTATTGTATTGTGTTTTTTTTATGGAAGTAAATGCATGCTGTATAACAACCTCGCGATCGCTGAACAAGAAAACAACGTATTCATATTCCAATGCCGAGGTTAATAGAAAATCGATCCTGGGAACCGTAGTGTAGTTTGCTTCTTTAGTCTGACCCTGTCTAGTTATAACCCAATTAGCCTTTTGAAAATGTTTTAAAGGCGTAATTATGGATCGCCCAAATTGAATTTTAAGCTTTAAGCAAAACTTGTGAATTTAGCACCTGGTGTCCAGTATATTTTCATCGACGCGTCTCCTACACACTCGACGCGGTCAATTACAGCTGCTTGAGGACGGCTTTTCTGCAAGATATTTTTTAGAATATGTACAAATAGGCAGTTATAATAACCAACTACCCAATCGCTTATTACTTCTATTATCAACTCCATTGTGGAAGATATGGTTAAGACTGTGTTGCTTATGACGCATTCGTATGTCCCGTAATCGCTGTGTGAAACAGACGGAAAAAACAACGTGGAAGACGAAATTTTTTTCTAGAAAGAAGTAAGTCGACTGGATTTGGCACTCTTTTGGAAAACTTTCTATTAAAAACTGGCCTTTAGGTGAACCCAGTAAGCGATCGGAAGTGGATCACCGAACCCCCTACAGTTCACATCTACTGGAGCACCTTCAGGCACGCGTAGCTCTGGTGGGGGACGAGTTAAGAAGGTAGGCGGTTCTGTAAAATCCAGCAGTCGTGTAATGAATAAAGAGCTCATACATTGTACACCTTGTTTATATCGAAAAGATACGAAGCAAAAACAAACCTACTATAACGACATGAGTTTCTAACACAACACTTCTTCCCACGGAGTTTTCTGCTTGACAACCGTATATTCCTCCATCCGTTTCTTCTATGCCTCTAATAATCAGTGCGCCCTTAACAAGGATTTAAATGCGTGGAATTGAAGGCTTCGTGTTCGGCTATTGCACTTCTAGACCTATCTGTTAGCTGGTGAGCTAACAAACAGGGTTAGTTTTTGTTGGGACAGAAAAGAGAGTTGTTCTTCAAATTTGTTTCTCTATTAACTCGTAAAGACGCATAATCAAAATACCGTAAAACGAGCACCTCTTTAGACCAATAAATTGCCGCTAAGTGATTGCTGATAGTAGAGCTTAAACAAGGCTGAGAGAAAGACAAAGGGAAGACTTTCGGCTAGTGTCGTGGATAGTATGCGAGTCCCAGGAAAGGTTATTCGCGAATTCGACGCCCACCTAAGGCTCCCAGTTTTCTCAAATCTCAGCATCGCTGTGGTTGTATGCCACGTATGCCCTACCGTAAAGAAATAGGCGTTAAATAAAGGTTAAAACCAATGAAATCTGTTCCAAGCTGAGGTGAACAGTGGGAGAATAGCAGAGTCCAGTAATTACCCCTTCCTTTTGATTTTTATTACCAACACCACATACTCGAAATGACAACAAACGCTGTGATAGATGGAATTTTATTAAATTTGTCCTTTTCAACAGGCGCGAAAAGTTGACCATGCTATATAGTAGAACTTTGTAGGAAACGTTCGTTTGTTATCCTTTGTGCTAACTATCAATATCGCAAAAAAGCTGAAACGAATGTGAAAAAGGGGTGCATAATTTTTTTGAATCTCAATATAATTTCTCACCGTATTTCAAAAGCATATTTTGTGACAGCCGATCATCTGTTTTTTCTATTTTCGGTAGTGGATCCTACAAGTCGTGAGGACTTCTTTTGCTTCGTTTCACTGGATAATTCCAATTGTTTTCACACCTAATTTCTGACATAAATACATAAATTGAATTTCACTCATAAGTAGGAGCAGGTGAGCTGGGTTTTACTTATATCAACTTTTTTAGGTCAGTGTTCTGCTATCCAGAGGCCATTTATGTAGTCCTGCGTCGTGGCGATAGCCCTCTAACCACATATATTGCCTAGAGGTCAGACCGGAAAAGCTGTTCCCTATCTAATAATACTCGTAAAAAATGCCCTGGAATGAATTTGTTTTCGAGGCCACTAATATTGTTCTTGATAAAGAAAGCATTTACAAAGATAGCAAAGTATCGCAGAAGAGGAAGGCAGTAGTTGTTTGCGGTCCTCAGGACTTCACTCTGGACCCACTTCTTTTAAGGTGCGAGATAACAGAACTCATATTTTCATGTCCCTTACATACACGCTAGTTTCCACAAAGGGTTGTATTTTTTTAGCCGCTGGAGCACTTGAAGGGATTGTATAGTTACAGATCTGAACAAAATACTCCGTTCTATCGCTTTAAACATTGGCATGGTAGTCAAGTTTCTAGTATACTACTGTATAGTACTTCTGTCCCCCATAAAACCACATTGCACTCAGCATTTCACAATGTTTTTCAATGTTGCCGTCATTTAGGTATTCAGGTATTCCATTCTATATTCTGTGACCAACATAAATTGTGAGAGCAAGTGAAGGAAATAGAAGCTAAAAGACTTTACTAATAACGAAGCGCTTCCTACTTACCAGTACTCCTACTCAGGCCCAACTTGCTTGCATGCCCACCCTTTGTAGCCAACTTGTTTATTTGAATGACTCGTCTTCCCTGGTGGTGCAGACCGAACAAAATCTCCGATCGTTTCTTTCTCGGGCATTCGTCGTCTATAATGGTGGTCTTCTTCAGGCGTGGAGACGTCCGTGAGATTCATTCCGGAATCCTAAAATGGTTTTATCTGCGAATACAGAAGGTTGAGGTTAGCCAGATAAACGTCTGCCCATCGTTGGTATGGCATTGAACCGAAATTCTTTCTTCGTTTGGTCTCCACTTTCGTCCAGCTATCATCGTCTGCTATACTTATTACATGACCGCCCTATGTATATTTCGTCATCGATGTTTCTTCATGTCTCAAGGATGACAGAGCATTCGAAAATCTTATCTGCGAATCTCGGCTAAACATTATGACTGCGAGTCATATGTCAGGAGACATTGCTCAAGTCCTCTGTTGTTGTTGCCAATATTCTTAACGTGGCTGAGGTATCAGCTGATGCCTCTGGTTCATAACAGAGCGTTGGGAGGACTATTGATTGGAATATGTGAGTCGTGATCAGATGCAAATGCAGAGTCTTGTTCCCATCAAATTATGAAAGGACACAATCTTATTTTTTTAGTAATAAGATCGATCTTCGCATGAATCGATCATTAGAAGATTTCCATACCCATCGGCATCTTTCTTCTTTAGAAATTAAAATTTCGTGAAAGAGACTTGCTGCGTAGAGAATTTAAACTGGATAAACTGGAATTTAAACTTTATTTTCAATTCACTATCTTTTTTCGAATTTCATCATCCTCTATGCATTTTCATTGGCCGCATCAAGTTTGGCATTGGACCATCCAAGAACAACTTTATATAAAAACTTTTGTTGCGGATTACTTCCTCCAGCTGGTTGCAGAACGTCCGTGTAAAATGCATTTTTGCTGGCCTTTATGCTTTTCTTCTCTTCTAAGGTGATCACATGGAATTCGTTGGGGACGAGTGACCTCAAAAAGAGCGTAAAGGTCAGAATTTGAAGAAACCGTTCTGTCGTTATAGGTGCACAGCAAGAAGCAGTCGCCATGGCGTCTCGACAGCGTGTTCGTTTGTCCATTTCCAATGGCATACTGTGCAATCAGATCATCTCTCGCCATCCGACGTCAAGGACGGGAACGTCCAATGTGCGGGGTACTGCGCCTGGAGCTTTGTTGGTTTAGCCATTTTGGTTCCCCGGAGTTCCAAACTCAGCCTCGTCTCAGGCCGCCATCTCTCGTGGATCAGCTTACGACTAGTACTTTAATCAGCTTACGACTACTACTTTAATACTAGGATGGTAATGATTCTTGGCATTTGTTTGATCTTAGCTACGCTTCCGGATGAAAAAGTTGGACACCTTCTCAATTTTAGAGACACTGGTGGAGGATGAACGCCACGCTCTACGTTGTATTCTGACACCTAGAAACACATCACGGCCACGATGAAATGGTAAACGTTTAGCAGGAAAGGTATTTTAAAATTAATAAGCATAGAGAACAAATTTTTATGAGCCACCCCAGACTTATCATCTCTGCCGAACAAGCTATCGATGGTGTGCAGAAATGCTGTAAAAACGATCTGCGGTCCAAAATAAATCACTGAAAAGGAATGCATTGAATGCACTGCACTTCGTGAACATTCCTACCTCAATCCACGCATGCATTGCATTCACTGTATCTCACACCACACATGTGTATTGCATTTTGTACTGGTGGAGTGCCACAAAGTGTCAGAGTACATTTTGCTATTAAAGAAACTATATATGACGCATTTATGGGCAAATCGCCTGACGTGAAATGATTCCAATTCCGGGAGCGTGCGACGAATAGTTGGTTGACATACCACACGTCCACCGTACGGTACTTGGCATTAGAATTTTGAAGTTAAGAATTTTACTCCTCATTTAAACCTCATTTTCATCTTTTGTATCAATTAATTCTGCTTCCGCTAAAACGTTTTGTACTTTTGTTATACTAACCATCACCGACTTCACATTTCACTAAATCATCAGCAAAAATTAGAAGTAAACGGTTCCTTTAGCTTCCCTGTCGCAGAAGGCATTTAACCGGTGAAAATCTTCAGCTCAAAGTCGATTCCAGTTCATTTTTTTTTTTGTAATGGCACAGAAACTAAGCGTGATCCGTGTCTTCTGAACTCTCAGTGGTGTTTTACTTCCAAAAAAACGTGCGCTGCTCTCTTTCAAAGCAAAAAAGTGGGCAGTAATTAGACTTAATTTGTAATATGACACAGTTTGTGTGGCGTTCGTAAGTGGAGAGTAATTATTTGGAAGTGATACTTAAACAAATTCTCCCAAATAGTATATCTTTTATATTTTGCTGCCATAGAAGAAAGATTAGTCAGAGTCCTTTAGCACATTGTGCTCATTCCGGTTTTGAAGCCAATGTACTTGGCGGAGTTGGAAACGAAATGGTTAAAGATGGCGCACGCAGGTTCGACACAGAGCTATGCCAACTATGCCTCCTATCTCGCGATCGGCAAAATGGTTGCAGACTTACGAGGGATGAGCTCCGTCAGCGATACGATTCTACGGAGGTCAAATCAATTTAAGCAACACTCAGAAGAAAGACAACGCCAAATGGCAACCGAAGGAACAAGAAAATCTGAAGACAGATGGGATATTACGAACAGAATATAAAAAGAGTTAGAATTCGTTTAATATGTAGAGTAAGGTCGCATGAAAGTGCGTGGAAAAGAACAAATAATTATAATATACATGGATTGGCAGCAGTTGTCTTCAGAGTCCAGTTTTCGTCTTGTAGACTTATTCATTTATATTATTTACAAATTGGTACTATGTAGCACATTGCACCTACAACTATTAACCGCAATTGGGAATTTGATACCTTTCAAATTAAGAATATCGAGAAACATAACACCAGTAAGAGGAATAAATAAACGGACCTCTCGTGATGTCGTAATAAAATGACCGTTTTTCGACCACGAGTAGAGATTCGGTTTCGGATTTGCATCGACAGCACAGGTGAGCGTGCTGTTCTGACCGAAGCCGATTGTAAGCAGTTGCTTGTGCGATGGAAGAGCTTTTGGTGCATCTGCAAAAAGAATTCCTTTCAAAGACGGGGCTCTTCGTTTTCAGCCACGCATTAATGGCTTCTGAGCAACACCACCACCGCACACCTAGCCAAGTTCATCGAGTCCAAAGAGCCAAAGCGATTTTAAGCCAGCAAAGGCAAATAATAGAAGCTTGGTGGAGCATGTTAAAGAATGCCGTAGCAGCCCACTAATTTTCGTTTACTCTCAAAGACATATGTCAATACTGTTCTTGCTGCTATCGCCGTTATTATCATTATTACTACTAGTGTTATTATTATCGATGGCAATATCAAGGTTCTCATCATTTTCCTCACTAAAATTAATGTTTTTTGGTGGTATTCGCCACCATTCTTTGCATTCTCTGTTCTTTGCGTTGTTGTTACCACTATCATTATTGCTGCTATTTTATAACTACTATTGTTATTTATAGGGCGCGTGTGGCGCAGTGGTTGGAGGCGCCACTGCGGCGCGCACGTGAAATGCGCCCATGGCCCACCAAGCCTTCCATCCCTCCGCGGTCAGCAAATTGGTACCAGACTTGTCTGGGAAGATAGCGGCACTGGCTCGATACATCGGCCGGTCACCGCGAGTCATTGTAAAGGCCAGATATGCATTCAATCACCTCCAATGAGGCTTAATGAAGACGAATGCATGGCGCATCCCTCAGGCATTGATCAACGCCGAGAGCTTTTATTTTTTATTGTTATTTATTCGCAAAATTATTATCATTACTAACAGTCAAGAAGCATATAGCACAGTGGTAGTGATGTCGGTCATCATGAGCATGATGTTACTTCGATTCTGCTCGGAACCAACCAGGCCTATCATCCCTCCGGGATCGTGAAATTGGTACCGGGTTTCTCCGGGAAAGTCACTCGCTGCATTCCAACTGGGAACGCTCGAATTGGGCTATCTCAAAACTCCAAGAATTCTTCAACCAATATTCTACGACATTCAAGATGAAATGAAAATCCTCAAGCAGAAACCGAAGCCACAGGTAAAATTTGGAAGTTCTTCGTGGACAATGGATGCGAGGAAACGAATCGAATGTTAGAAGTGCTGGGATCCGCACGAGTGACATAAAGATGGGTCGTATAAAATAAAAAAGGAAAACAAAAAGTACTAACACTCATAGTCGCTGCTAGGTCGATGCAGAAAGAATTCCGCTTTATCGTTACAAAAACTGGAATGTAAATACCGGAATGCGCTGTGTACAATACTTTTTTTGAAACTTATATAGTCTGCAACGATTTTATACTAGCTTTCAAAGAAAGAAAACTATTTCGTATTGATGCATGAGTTCAAACGTATAATATAAATATAAAAAAATATAAGCAACTCTAAAAAGCTGCGATCAAACATAGGCAAGAAAGTGCTTCTAAACGAATGGTACACTGATGATTCCTAAAGTTTCGCGCTGGAGAAATGAGCCTTAGTGAGGATAAAGGTCGTGGAGGCCTAACAGCAATCAGCTACGAACAACTGGAGCTAATAGCCGAAGCTGATCCTTGAACAATCACCTGAAGGGTTGCAGAACAAATGAACATTCACAATTCTTAGTTGTGAAGCCCACACAGAAAATGTGAAGAAGCTCGTTAATCGGTTCCTGTATGAAGTGAAATTCACGGATCTCCCTCATATGAAGGATCTCGCTCCGGTTAGTCGTAGGGGGTGAATCGCGGACCAAAAGCGACCCTTGCTTCACTGAGACGCAGATGGATCCAAGGGATGGACTCACTGTTTCTGCTGCGCCGACTTGGCACATACCTTCAGTATTTGCTAGGTGTATTCATGTATACGAGTGCGAGTGCGTTCTCGCTTTATCTGGATTGTATTCTACGAGTCAATTCGGCCAAAAGCCTGCAATCAAGTGAAAAGGAAGTATATGGGAGGCGGTTAGGAGTCGACTGCAACAAATAAGCTCCATGTCCACTCCGGGAGAGCCTGGCAAGCTACCCGTGAGTATAACCACCCCCCACGTTCAGAGCCAAGCAAGCTATACGTGGGTATCAAAATGCTAAACACAGTAAAAAAAACGGGCCTCATTCCCCAGACCCCGAAAGAGCTCCCAATTTCGAAGTGTGGGGTAGGACGACTACGGAGAGGCTGGTAAAATCTCATGGCCAATGGAACCTGCCTGGATCAAGAATACACTTGCATCCGAGTCCTCGATAGAAGACTTGCTCATGCAAGCAAGAATGGTAAGGCACGACGTCATCAGACTGGCCGAGAAGAGACGACGCCACACATTCAACGCCGTCTTTGACACTGGAGAAGAACTGTTGCTCAGAACATGCGACAGTGGAGGAATAGGCGGTGTCGGCGTTCTCGTCAACACGAGTTTGTCCATGAACATCGATTCATTCGAACAGCTTGCAACCCGAATCGGACGTTCACGATTAAAAACATGTGGAACAATACCGGCTTTGACAATCTTCGCCGTTTACGCGCCAACATCAAACTATGACGAAGAAGTAGTCGAAGCGTTCTACATGGACTTGGAGAGGTTCTACAGAGAAGACCATACATTCTTCAAGGTCATCATTGGAGATTTTAATGCCAAGATCGGACAAAGAATGTAGTCTGAGGAACGTCACATTGGGACCCATGGATTAGAAAGGAACGAACAGGGTGAACGGCTTTCTGAGTTTATCATGGCGACCAAGACCATCCATGGTAACTCGCAATTCCAGAAGCCTCACCCTCAATGCTGAACGTGGGAATCTCTCAATGGAGAGTACCATAATGAAATAGACCACATCATAGTAAATAGAAAGTTTTGCCTAACCGATGTCGCTGTTGCCCCAAAATTTTGTACGGGATCCGAACACCGCCTCCTTCGTGCAGGAATTCATTTCTCGCGGAAAGGAGAAAAAGTCTCTAAATTCAAAAACCGAAGTTCCAGATCCGCCACAAACTGGGACTTTATCAACTCATTAGTCGGCTGTTGGAAAGATGCCGTTGTCGACAACATCGACGAGGAATACGATCAGCTCATTCAACATCTACACGCTAGCGCTATGAAAGCTGAGAGTTCGAAAGTCACCAAGAGACGTCTGTCTCCAGAAACTCTCGAGCTAATACGCCAGCGTGGAATCTCACGAGCTGCAGGCAACCGCGAACTAACGTCCGAATTTGCGAAACAATGAAGGCAGGCCATAAAAGAAGGTCTTAAAGAGAGAAGAGCAGCAGTAATGGTCGAAACTGCAGAAGCTGCGAAAAGCATTCGCAACGCCCGCCGAAGCTCCGCCAATTAAAAGACCAAAATGATTGCACTCCAATGCCCAGACGGAACAATGACAGCGTCCAGAAAGGCAATGGAAAAAATCATCCACGATTACTACTCAGATCTCTTCGATAGCCACGTCCATCTCCCGTCTTATGAAATAAAATAGGATGGATATGTTGTACCACCGGTTGTCCTTTCGGAAATCCTACATGCCATTTCGTCGGTGAAAAATAGAACAGCACCCGTTGGTCAGAGTTCTTCACGAAAAGCCTTGAAGAAAGATATGATGCTCGACGAGTCCCTAAAGGGAGTAGAACCCACTGGGCTACACGCGCCCGTTCGAGTCACTCGACGATCAACGGGTCTACAGGTGATACAGGTGACAGTTGATGAAGTGAATTAAGCATAGCGAGGTCATCGTTATGAATCATTTTCTCGATTTAATCTCTTTGGTGTTCAAGATGTGAACCATCTGCAAAACGACTACAAAAGGAGATCTTCGTTCTCTACCATATGTCGATAATAACTGTTTTTAATTCCAATAATAACGATCATTATGAACCGACAGAAGGCGAAATTATTTTCGGGATTCATGCCATTGATTTTTGCTACGAATGCTTCATAGTAAGACGGCACGATTATTTCCGTGCATTTATGGAATGAAACCGATTTATCGACGATTACTGCGAACTTGCTGATTAATCTAATGAATGATCCCAAAGGTGGAACACCGTACAATGGGGTTCTTAAGAAGGACATAAAACCATTTTACGTAAAAGAATGCTGAGTGTGGTAAAATTAACACCTGAGAAAAATAATGGATAAATCAACTCACAAAGCACGTCAAGAAAGGCGGATGCTTGAGCTGGTGTTCCAGAAGGACTAGTAGCCCAACATACGTACCAGCCACTATCGTGTTTATTGACATCAGTGATTGACAAGTCACCTTCCTTAAGCAGAAGATTAGGTACCTCAGAAATTCACTCTACAGTGCTGGACCTTACTCACCTTGATGCTGATCTTAAGGCCAGTTTTTGTTGTTTTGATTGGTCGATCACGGAACATCCATGTATACTGTACGTCGTTTGGTTGTGCGTCGGCATGACATCGCCAGAATACCTTCGATCCTTCGACAACCGTTTTATTTGTGGGAAAAAAATCGAACGTGGGCACTTCTGCACTTAACAGCACTGTTACAAATTTGTTCCATTGACAGAAATCGAAATTGAAAAGGTTTAAAGTGCCCCACTTGAGATTTTGAGCTCAAACTTCGATGATGCACGACCTTCAACATTAACGGCTTCGCATATATAGTTTCCCTTAAAGAATCATTGCAAAGTAGACCACAGCTTCTGCCTCATGACAAACATTGGGCAGATTGATTTGGAAGTAATGTTTATTTACATATAGGATCTAATTTTAGGATAGTGTAAACACGTTTCTTCAGAAATGATTCACTAATGCTTACCACATGCTGTTTTTCCAATTTGTCGATAAGTAGTAATGGACCGGTGCTGATTATAGTGTCATCCTGAGATAGTCGCAATAACAATTTTTTACGTGACTTTCTATTCTTTGTAAATAGTAGCCTCACTTTCGTCCAGGTGATTTCAGGAGGTGGAACACCGTCAGCCTTGCACTCTATAGAGAAGAGTTCACCAATACTGCCGTAATTTATTTGGTGGTTACTCGGCGAAATCACAACGGGAGAAGCTTAATTGTAAAAAAACTGGTAGTTCTTCATAAAGTGTCTGGTTTCTTCAAACCTCTTGCACACGTATTTTTTCGCTGAGATTTTAAAATTTTGATCTAAGAAAACATTTTGAATTTTAACTTTTCGCACTGAGAAACCTTCTTTTTGTTTTGATCTTCATCGACTATCGTTCGACAGCGCGGGGAATAGCCATTTCAAATGATTACGAAACTGTAGTTTCTCGGCAGACCGCTCTGCGTCCGCATAAAGGAACACCTAGTCGGTAGATCTGAATTAAAACCAAACACTCTACTAGGCGCGCATAGGATGCAGGAACATAACGAAGATTTTGAAGTAGGAGTCACTATCCTCATGCACGAATTGAAAACATCAACGCGTGAAACTCTTGAAGCGTTTCGGGTCAATTTCAAAAGATTCAAAAATGAACAGCAAGGAGGAGTGTCTTGTCATCTGTCGCCATACCTCAGGCTAATCCAATGACCCGACACAGGCACAGTCCTCTTCCATGTAGTACTTTGTGCGGCTACTATCCGCCATCTTACTTAGATACTTAAAACAAATAAACGATAGGTGTTTAAATAAAGTTGTTTCTTATGCGAATACAAATTTATTTGTTAAGTTTTATCTGCTAGGGTTATGAAAGTGTTTGGTTGAGCAGATCGCATCCCAATTTTACTTTTCTAGGCTCTGAACAAGGAGAAACCGTCGAAACGTCAGCTATTGCATCCCAATAAAATCTATAATAACAACCTCGTGTCTGCTTATTGAAATAAAACATCGATTTATCAATCAATGCCGAGGTTAACAGAAAGTTGGTTTTGAGAATTGCTGCATGAAGAGAATAATTGCTTAAAGAGCGCAACGAGGCGAGGAAAAGGATGAAACTGCGAGTGAACCAGAAGAAAGCCAAGTTTATGGGAAACCTATGACGCAAAAGTGAACAAATCGAGTTGTATTATTTTCTCATTGGAAAACCACACCACACAAACACTTTGGGAGCTCACTGAACATGGAGAATTGTGTGAATGAGAAGCAGAAGAGAAGAGAAAGAGCATAATGGATTGCATAATCTGAGGAAGACTCATAGAAAGCGCTGAGTTTCAAAGAAGGCATTTCTCTGTTCATTGTGATTAAAATCTTCGTTTAGCACTTTTTTGCTTGATTATGGAAGAATATGCTTGGGTATATTGTGATCAACAAGACCTTTCCAGGATCTGAGGATGATAAAATTCGCCGAAACGTCAGCTTCATCCCAATAATGAGTAACGTAGGACTCACATTTGTTAAATAAAATTATAAAAAATTCTTTAATTAGCAGCGAGGTTAATAAAATGTCCGTCTTTGGAATAATGGGTTGCGGTCAGGTTTTTCAATGACCTACCTACGAGCAAACCGACCCACGCTCACTTTTTTCTATCAAACCATCATGTCATGATACTTACAGGCATCAGAGGCTCGAAGCAGATGACCACTACTCCATTCGCCAAAACGGGCCATGAAAATATCCAGAAACGGTTAAGAAGGACATATTTAGAGGAATCGGTAGCGATAATTGAAATACCACCGAATACTCTTCGTTGTCAGTTAATTCGTGACCGCCTGTATGACCGTCTATACGAAACACAAAATTTGGTAATCTGCCCTTATGGCAGAGACGGTGACTGCATGAGTTCAGGTACGATATACCTGACCTGATCTCTTGTGGTACTTGCGGAGACGAATATTTTGGCGAAACGAATAGACCTTTATGTATTCGCATAAAAGAACACCTAGATGGCAAACGAAAAGCAAGACAAGGCATGCTACTAGGGACGCATAGGATACAGAAGCATAGCGGAGACGACTTTGATGTAAAAGTCGCTATCCTTTCACGGGATACTAAAACACCTACGCGCAAACTCCTCGATGCTTTTTGGATAAATACCAAAATACTACAATGTATAGCAGGTAGGAATGTCCCGAGATCACGCGTGATCTTGCCCCTTACCTTCGCATCGATCGTTGGCGAGGGGTGCTGCAGTCGTCAGCCACATGCAACTCTGAGTGGCAGTTCTTCCTCGATGTAGGACAGGTGAAAAAAGCGGTGGGTTTTTTCGAGAAGCCGTAAATCTTGTGATTATCGCTCAGATTTTCAGCTTTCTGTTTGTGCTGTTGAAGCATTTGACCTGGTGAGTTGCGTATTAGTGAACCCTTCCAGGCTTTGAAGAAGACGATTCTGCCGAAACGTCAGCTACGATTGTGTTGTATGTGTGTTATTGTATGAAAGTGAACGTATGCTGTTTAGCAACCTCGAGATTCCTGAGAAAGAAAACGACGAAATATCCAGGCTTCAATTGTCAGAGAGAGGTGTTGCAATAAAAAACAAAATGACTAGGCAAAGTTATTTAAATGAGTTATGGCCTCTGAACGGTTTACCGCCTCATCGTGGCTCGGAGGTGTTCCTGGTTGTCGAGGTGCGATGTATTCACCCTCTCGGTCGGGCCTCCCAAGCTGAGAAGAAGTCCGACATTTCCATCACAAAGCTCAGCTAGGAGTAAACCAATACCGGGATCCACCACCATCCTGGTATCCATCTTGACGCTTGGTAGCAAATCTCGCTTTGTTCTAAAAGAGCGACGACTCCCTTTGGTAGTGACGAACTGGGGCAGACTTTGGCCAGACCGACCTCGGAATGCCCAGAAACGCCATTGTCTAAGCTAGCTAAATCCCGAAAATGGATATTATGCAGGCGCTCGCAAAACCAGTGAAAACGGGTCGTCCAAGTATTCATGTAGGTAATAAAGTTACGGCAAACCAATTGTTTTAGAAGCAAACGAACTCTAGGTGAATTTATTAAATATGCACGGTTTTACGAAAAATATTCAACAAAAGTTGTTGAAAAAGAAATTGTTAATAAAAGAGGTTTGAGGGGAAATTTCTTCCAGCTCTCATTGTCTACTTAGGAAAACAGCTGCTCGTTTAAAAAGTGAACTATATTGCTCTAAAAGAGGTTAGCATTATTATTATTATATAAAGGAGGGCCTCCCCTACAGTGATAAGGGCAACAGGAAGAATTGGGGGAAAAATCTAAATTCACTGGAATTTTGATGAAATCACCCTCCACAACGGAGCTTGTACAAAGTTTCGAGCACTTTGAAATTCTTCGGAACATTTTTCAAAACTCTGTACTTTGCATTTTTGCTTTTACTTACAGCACTTCTTACGAACCGTTTACAACAACACGTAGTGGTGGTCCAATCTCAGCTTTCGTTGGTTGCCTAGAGAACCGTGTTAGAACGCAATGGTATTGTCCGTTATCCATGTTGCTCACTGAATGTATGGTCAGTCCTAGATTCGATCCCCGTGCCACGCCTCCTGTAATGGCATCAAATTTTAAAGTGCACCTTGAACCAGCAAATTTTGAACGGGGCATCACACATCGTCTGATTTTTAGTTCAACAAGCGTCACAACTTCGTTCAAAGCAGTACTAACACCGCTGATAAGTGGGCAGACGATAGTGCTGGGATTAAGACGGATCAGCAAGGTCAGAGTTAGGTGAACACCCAAAAATAACCCAATTCCTACCCTACAATTTTATGAGTCTAGCCCGTTTTGTTATCATGTGTTACATGTCTTATGAGCATGACGTTATTTCCTTAGCGACACAGGTCTCTTGCAGAAATGGCACAGCACCAGATTTCTGCGCACATTCACTTACCCTCTCCAGTTACACCCGGATGACATATTAAGTGCTATACCTTTGGAAAATGTACAGGATGTGCATCCTACTATAGAAAAATCGCCAGATGCTCTAATGGACACTATTCTGTGGAATTTAGCGAAATCTCGTGTTTCGGGCATTTCCGTAGCTAACAATACTGGCTCGCCTTCAAATTCGTTATCAGTCATGTTTAGCGGTCAATCTTTCATTATCATGTATATCAATCAAACTCTTATCTTAATGTATACAAAAAGCTGCTTTAAAATACAGACTACAACAGCACTTGAAAATAGTGTTAAGGGTCACAACTATAAAAGAAGTAAAAGATGGTGCGTTTAGCGATTATCAATCCTTGAGGATGCACCATGCATTCAGTTTCATCGCAGATAGTAAGTGGTTATTGAATTGGGTGCATATCCAATCTCCACCATGAGATTCGGTGCCCCACCAGTGGATCAACTCAAATTTTCCGAAGCCAGAGAATTGGCAAGTGACGCTACGGAGGTGTTAGTCTAGGAAGTAGGATCAAAACAGCGATAGATTCCATATGCATTGAAGAGCATCTCTAATCATTACGCTGTACACGTCTCCTGTGGGTGCATGTTAGTAAAAATTCGGTGCAGTAGTCCAAACAAGGTCACTTGACTTGTACACATTCATTTCTTTTCACAAGCTTCACGTCACTGAAGCAGTGGGAATAAAGAGTGGTGAAATGCTGCCTCCCATTAAACTATTCTTCATGAGTTAGCGAATTATAACAGAACGGAAAGCACTTAGTTTTATCATAGCACATGCAGCAAATTCTGTATATACCTCGGTGAGCAGCGACTATGTCAAGATCTGTCCATGGGTGCCGGGAATTCTTTCTGATTTTGATATTGTAACCGTAAATTAAAACAGCAAGCGAAAACTGTCTGTGCAAAACAACCTTTGTTTCTTTCTTTCTGTTTTCTTAAACTTGATCAATGTAGGTGTCTCTTTCAAATGCTACTTAAGATGCAAAATGCCGCAGTCTCGGATAGGGTTAACAAACCACTTTTAAGCCCATTTCAAAGGACCCCTGATTATTATTGCAGTGTCGTTCATTTTCTTCCTTTCTCACTCGAGTTTTTAACTTCGTTGAGAATCGTCTGGAGGTGACTGAATGCATATCTAGCTTTTACAATGACTGGCGGTCGCCTACCCATGTATCGAGATAGTGTTGCTATTGTAACCCTTGTACTAGTCTGCCCAGTCTGGAGAGATGGAAGGCTTGGTGGTCCATAGATGAGAGGATCGATTCCACGGGTGTGTTGCAGGGCGCCTCCGACCACTGCGCCACACGCACCTCTAATTTCGGATTTAAGGGGCTAAAATGTCTAATAAAAAAACTTAAAAAAACATTGCTGGAGTAAGTTAGAAAGCAATGTTCGCTTTTGTTTACTGATTAATGGCAACAGTCTGTTTTAATGTATTTAAATTCTACATGTTCTATTGAGAAGTTATAACTTATCAATGTTCAGGTGACGGTCAGTTCTACGTGACTCTTGGTTTCGCTTACCACGAGTCCACAAAAACAAACCTGGTAAGGGCACTTTTTAACAGAAATGTGCTGGTGTTTTAATCACGTGTTCTTTATTGGTTTTCTGTGCCGATATTATTTTTCTCAAATAAAGGTGCTGTGCTATCCGTCAGTGCATATGGAGCTGCTTCAGCAAATTACATTGCTATCGAGGAGCTTTCAAGTTGCCGTTCATGAATGACTACTACATTTGAAACCGCCTAGTGGCTTATTAATAACTATTACGTAACTGCTATAGTTGTTCGTTGTCAAATCAAAAATAACTCATTTTATTCCTCTCTAGTTATTGGGCTTTCTAACGTAGCCTCTCAAATGTGTATTCGTTTTTCCACAAGAATTGTCGATCGCATTCGTGTTATAAAATAAAGTAAAAATAGCGTAGGACGGTACGAGAAATGAAGAAAAAATTCAAAAACAAAGCATTTTTTTGAAATAAAAAAAGCGATAAAGATGTAAATATTTAAGAACGTCAATGCAAAAGACCTCGAAGCGGTTTGAACATTTCGGCGAACCTTATACTCGTCATTTACGACCTGATGTACGTATGTGACGCTTCATATCACCGGAAAGCTTTGAAAATAAGTCTTTTTTGCGATGGTGGATTTACTGTTTCCATTTGACCCGCAATCAACGTCAATCCATTTATGAAGCAAATTCCTAAAAGCACATTGGTGCATTCTTAAAATAACTATGATTGCTTAGTGTGATTTTGATGAGCTGACCTTTTTACAGTGGCAATGCTCCTGACGATTTCACCTCCTTGAAAATCTGAAGATGGTCAAAGAGTCAAACAATTAAATGCAGTCTATTGAGTAATATATTTTCATGGGCTCAAAGATGAAGCCGTACATCCAAATTGCAACCACATAGTGAATAGCGTTATAAGCAATTCCTTGGAAATATTCTCTTCTCAAGTTGACAGCTCTTTTGAATGCCCACGAGTTGGTGGTAATTCCACTCATATATGAACGACGAAGAGCGCGTGTGGCGCAGTGGTTGGAGGCGCAACCGCGAAACGCACGCGGAATCGATTCCTGCGCCCATGGCCCACCAAGCCTTCCATCCCTCCGGGGTCGGCAAATTGGTACCAGATTTGTCTGGGAGGATAGTAGCACTGGCTCGATACATCGGCCGGTCACCGCGAGTCATTGTAAAGGCCAGATATGCATTCAATCACCTCCAACGACACTTAATGAAGTCGGATGCACGGCGCATCCCTACGGGATTGATCATCGGCAAGAACTTTATCCTTTTTATATGAACTACGAGTTATTGCGGCTGCACATAGCACTGAAGTACACGATTTGTCTTAACGATGGTGATCTAGATTGTGTGTATTCAGTTGACATCGACTTGCTTGGTGGAAGACATTTGTCAATTGACAATAATCCAATATTATTGAAATTGTTGGTTCACCGAAGTATTCCACAATACAACAATCTTAAAACAACGTCTTTAAAACGCTGGGATCATTTTGCACTAACACCAAAGCGGAAAAGTGATTAGAATGCATAATAATCATACGTGAGCTCGACTCGATCACTTCACGTTTTTTCATTGTATCTTAGACGTGCAGATTCATAAAGCCCCGTTAACTCCATAGGGCCAATTTAATCTTATAAAAATAAACACAGAAAATGTAGAATATTAATAAAGCTAGTTGCTACGAAAGCAAAAATTTTGGTACTCGGACCTTGTTTCAATCTCTGGGAATATTTCATGGATACGGACGAATAGAATAATTTGCCGAGGTGTTAGTCCTTGCGAAACAATCCAAAACACAACGAGAGTATCACAACAACTTCCGCCTCAACTTTTTTTAACAAGGACAAAGTTGTAGGACTTAGGAGTTGGTATAATACTATTTTTCAATCTTTCCACAAAATCATTTGTGAAAGAATGAGTAGCTGCTCCCTTGAAAGCGTTTCCCCGCTGTATGCGGAAGCTAGCGAAAGCTATTTTGGTGAAATAATTACGATTATGGAATACGAACTTAATCAAAGCCTAAGCATGACAGAAAGGGTAAGATATCGCTTAACTATTTAGTGTTTGTTACCGGTTCTTAAGTGTATTCAATATGCTTTGAAGTTAATAGATTCCCTATCTTTGTATGAACTCGCGCATGAACTCGATCTATGGGCAGAATCTACTAAGTCTTAAATACCGGCACCGGCTATATGATCATCCCACACTTTTGTAAAAATAAATTTTCCACGAAGAAGAAATCAGTGTAGTGGTGCACGATGTACTCTTGACTTTGGATACAATCTATCCCAAGGTATTGCTTATACATAATTAACAAGGGATTTCACTAAACTAAAAGTAGCAATGGCTTTAGATTTAAGCTACTGTACGTTCTAAATTAGTGCAACGAATTAATTACATTGCGATTTAATTCTGCGATTTGGATTTTATTCAGTTTTTATGGCACTTCTCTCTTAACTTATTAGCCTAAACCAACAGTGCAATACTCGTGATAAAGTCTCCGGAAAAAGATTATAGTGATGCTGCAGTATTTTGACTGCTTACTCACCAATCCCGTTCAAGTATATGAAAGCTCTTCATAAATTTTAAAAAAAAACTAGCCCAGAAATATGTAACCAGTTTCCCAAAAAGCTCTTAACCCACCTTGTAGGTTCGGCGCAATCTGTCCTGCCTCTGCTCCATAGGCACTCATAATCAGTTTGTTGTTCTTTTTCCATTCCAAGGAGTAGTTATTGTCTTCAGGAGTGGGAAGAGAACACGGCAACGTGATCGATTTACCCTTCCTTCCCCAAAAGGTTCGCATTTTCTGAAAATTGTGTGTCATTTCTCTCTTTGCCAGTTGCAGCCTTATTCGATATCAACAGTGGTAAGCTGTAATGGAATTGAAAGCGAGAATTTTATACGCAGCAAACGCCCGGTAAAACAAAGTCTTAGCTGCTTCTCTCCTCTGCTGTAAATTTAGAAGCTTAATGTAGTTTCAGAGTGCGTGGACGGATTGCTCCGCTTGCAAATGTCTCAGACGTTTTTTGAAGAAAATTTTCATTGCAAACACAATTAAAAGACAAGAGACATTCTGGTAACAACTGGTGCTAACCAGTTAAGAGGCTCTGAGAAAGTACACGATTCTGTGGTGATCATCGAGTGCAATGTGTTTGCGCCCCTAATCACAGCACTAGACCACGAGTACCTTTGGCTAATCATCAAACACTTCTCGGAATTGTGTAGGACGTTTTAGTTTCAGTTTTTTCCACTTTATTCGCTAGACCTTTTCTACTCACTAATTACCAACTATTCGGATGTCCGAAGAAAAGCTTAAATGATGTGAATTTCATTTCTTTAAAAACTTCTCTCCGGATCGGTTCTATCCTAAAGTTCCAGAACTACCACGAAGGTGGAACCACACAGACATGGGGAAGATGCCATAGACAGAAGTGGAAAACGAATGAGTATTAATCATAGACTGGTTGAGTTATGAAAAAACAGGTTCTCTATTTTTCATGTGAACGAAGGGGACGAATATTTCCTCAGAAATTCTGATCATTTTCATTGCAAGCAGTCTCTGGTGGAGTGCTGACTTGAACGGAGCCCAAGATACAAAAAGAACATTAACTTTGTTTCTAATTATAATTAAATTCTACGTTTATTTCCGTCCATTTGAAAGTTTGTGTTATGTTGCTTCAATTATTGGCTTCTAACGAGAATATGAGAAAATAGGAATGCAGTTGGAGCGATGACATTACCTGTTATCTGTGCAAAAATCACGTGAAGTAACTTCGTTTTAAGAATCGTTGAATTTTAAAGGCAGATGGTAAAATAAGAAAAACAATGCTGGAAGTGAAGTTTAGTTTAAAGAACATTCATTGACTTCACCATAATCAATAGTATTCTAGGGTTGATGGTATTTTCCTACTACTCACTAATTTGGCTGGTAGCAACCTTTTTGTAGAATTTTTCGAGACATCCATTTTATTTCTGGAATATTTAATGTCACTGAAACACCAATAGATGGTAAAATTTTTGCGCCTTATAATAAAAAGATTTAATTAATTTTTACCTCGTCACCTTTAGTTGCCGAAGAGAGCAGACCAAGCTAATTGAGACCATCTGCTCGTCGGCTACACATAGCTGGTGTGTGTTCAATATACAGTAAGGTGGTATGTTGACTGTTCAAACCGTGGTAAACATTTTGAGGATTTTCCAACGACAACAACACCAAAAATTATCGTCTCTTTTGGTACGCTAATGAATACAGTACCCTTCATAAAACTGATCTATCGCTGAATGGAGAGGGTCGTTCACCGAAATTTTAGCATCGGAGAAGAACTATTACTTTAAGGACAAGTTTTCTCCTCTTTCAGCGAAAAGAATCTCCAGTTTTATGTGATCGTGTGGAAGCCACAATGAATTTTATTTAAGCGAACTACCAAAACGTGCATAAGACATCTTGCCGTATTCTCCTGGCGGCTCAAAATATTTATGACAAGCAGGGATGCGACGTTGCACTATCGACAAGAAAGTTCATAAAACACATTATCGAAGTAGCTTCACTAAAAATGAAAAAAAGCGTTGGTTGTGTGGTTGATTTCCAACGCGAAAACAATATTTCTGCAAGCAGTAGAACAACAACCATGCTGCAGAAAGAAAAGTCGTGAAATTGAGGGAGCAGAGATTTAAGGCGTTAAAATAGAAATATTCAGATACTAAATGATTTAGTCGTTAACATTTCAAAGTGAATACATTGAAAAAATTTGGGAAGAAGCAAAAGTTGCAGAGGTAGCGTTGGGAATGCATATCTCAGCAGTTGTGGGGTCACGTCGCACCAGCAGCTGTCGCCATTCTTTATGTGAAGAGTTGACCTTAGGCGCTTGTTTACGAACACTGCAACAATTGTAAGCCATAATATAATCAACAACTGCCTTGTTATTATTGTGCTTTCCTTCACCGACTTCTTCGAAAGACTACCCACTGTAAATACCGTACAGAAGTCTATGGTACTGCAGTGATATTATACAAAATAAAAATAATGATGCGCGTTATAGAGGCACCTCAAGCAGTGACCGAAGCCAGCGGATGAAAAATGTCAATGAAAAGGTCGGCATGCTACTACTTTTTTTAGTAAAAGTGAACGGATCCAAAATAACAATCCAAAGTTTGTATGCAAGCGAAATGGAATCTTATTTTGTCCAAAACCGCTCCTATTCACGCACGCAATCATCAGCGCCAAGTACCAAGACTTCGGGAGGGGGGCACTAAGGCGCGTGTGGTGCAGTGGCTGGAGGCGCCACTGCGGCACCCACGTGGAATCGATTCCTGCGAATATGGTCCACCAAGCCTTCCATCCCTCCGGGGTCGGCAAATTGATACAAGACTTGTTTGTGAGGTTAGCAGCACTGGATTGATACATCGGCAGGCCACCGCGAGTCATTGTAAAGGCCAGATATGCATTCAATCACCTCCAACGATACTTAGTGAAGTCGAATGGATGGTGCATCCCTCAGGGATTGATCAACGCCGAGAGCTTTATCCTTTATCTTTTTACCACGACTTGAGCTAGAAGGAGTTTATTCCAACCTTATCAAAATTTCGAAATCACTTTTTCGTAATCGAAAACAGACTTTGAAAGTAAAGGTGATTCGTTGAAAACGGATTTCAGTTCGATCAAAATAGTCTGATTCTCTAGGGAACCCCACACCCTCTCACATTTTAATGCAACATTTATGAAAACGTTCTATTTGTAATTTTGATCAAAAATGAAGGCCTACTAACGCAGATTTGTAGATGGCTGGTATAAATAGAGGACACGCGACAGCTATTCGTGATAAGCTATTCATGCACCAAGAATTTTTACTTCGTGAGTCTGCTCGAACATTTGCCAACTTCTACTGAATAATGCAGAGGCTAGTGAAGTAGTCGATCAGGAAGCGTCGTGCTGGCTCGACCACATCCACAGCGCTCTTCTCTAATGCATATTGAAACGTCTTAACACGGTTAACATCATGATTTCAACAAGAATTGAATCGACCTGAATTCTGTGACTTTCACAAAGAAGACTTCAAGCAGCGACCGAAACAATACGCCAGAAGTTCGCAGACCTTTATGAGCCATGAATGCTAGGAAAATGAATCGGATGTGAGAAGTGCTGAGAATCGTTGCATAGATGTGATGACGGGTCATGTAAATAAATAATGAACCTATAAAAGTCTGAAGTGCCTACTGCAAAGCAAATTTATTGCTTCAGAGAATTTAAACTGTCTCGATAATTAGCAAGCTACCGTGAAACAGTGACGGAGCGAACTTATTTATTTGCATAATTACATTTTATGCTGTTTAGGTCATCGAAGAACTAAAAACAACGCCTATTGCCAGATAGTTATAACACTGCCTGCATTTTTCTTGAGTGATCAGCACATTAAACGCAATTTGATGAATGAAGAAATGCAAAAGATTGTCAATACAATTAAGGTGTGGTGTTGGTTGTTGCAGTACATCGTGATGAGCCATAAGTAGAAGCAAACAGAATCGAAGCAATTCCAACAGCTTTAGAACCAGTCACTCTTTGATCAACGGGACCAAAGGTGATCCAGGTGACAGGTGATCGCCAAAACGTATCCGTTACAGGTCGTTTTTAAATCACAGCGACTAAAGTAAAATCTTAGGTGCTGTTGCGATTATTTTATAATAACCTTTGTTAATCGAAAATAATGCCTGTACTTAGTGTTCCTTTTGTTTCTTAATGGCGATGTGCCTTGAGGCTCCAATCGGCTTTATACAAAACCTGGCACGAATCAACTTCTAAATGTACCACCACTCAAACATGTACTGAGTCAACTGAAATGAATATAAGTCTGACGTTTCGACTTAAAAATGTATTGACTACACCTTTAGCAACACTACTTCTTTGTAATACTTCATCGTGGAGCGACTTCGGAGATCATCTGCAGCTGAGATGGAACCACATGTCGTAATCGAAAATCTTTGTGAACAGTGTGACATTAAAAGACAGATATTACATCACATATTCTTAAGCCACTGATCTATTGATATTATGTGTTTTTTAGGTTTGAGAGTTTATTTAACTATAAAGCGGTTTACAGTGAATATATTTCGCCCAACAGAATTTCCGACGAGTTGAACACCTATTTTCATTTTCTAAGTGGGTTCTACACGATTTTACTTTCCTTCTATCTCCCTCCATTTTTTAATTGTCCGTTAAGTAGATTGTTTCACTCATGGTCCGTAACATTTTCATACCTTAATTACACTATATGTTCTGTCTCACAGTTTCCGCTGCACTTGAATGGCTCCTAGAAGATGTGTTCCAATTGTTCCTTCTTTGGAACTATTGCATGCTCATTTATATAGGAATCTGAAAAAATATTACGGGATTACCAGAAGCAACTAGTGTAAAATTATATGGACAGGTGTCGGAATTTAGAAGATGTATCTATAATCTCATTCTAAACACACTGATCATGCGAGAAAATAAACAGAAAAACTTTCAGTGAAGAACTGAAAAACTCATGGATATAAGGTTGCAGACAGTTAAAAATGATGACGCCTCTGCAGTATTCAGCACAACATTTTTAAGTCATTATTTTGTGGCATCCCAGCAAGTTGTTTTTCGGTTTTAGTTTAACTGGTAATTATGTGTGTCGGTTTTCTTACAGACAGAGATAGGCAATGGTAGATAGAAAAATAGCCGAGAGACTGGAGAAACGAAAGACCTGCTCAGTGTGGTGATGAACGTGTTGGCCTCCGAAAAGGGTAATAGAGCGTTCGTTCCCCACCGCAGACAGCTGCGGTACGGAGTTTTGCAAATATCTCTGCATCATTGTGGTTATTCCACACATAACACCCTGCCATGAAAAAGGCAGCAAATAAAAAGTCTACATAGTAGTTGTAGGTAGTTAAATGGAAATAGAGCTTATTCGGGGCAAAAATAGAGCACATGCTGCATGGCAGTCCGAGGTTTTAATCAAGTGTACGCGTTCTGAGACCAGATTTCTGTTGGTTTAAATATAGTGAATTCAGGGAGTCAGCCTAGTCGAAGCCTTCCCCAAGTCTTCACCACACTATTTAGTCGCCGCCGTTCTGGATTAGTAGATATTCCAGCATGGGACTAATTCAATACCAGTATGGTTGTGATTTCTGGCATTTGTTTACTCTTTGCTGCGCTTCATGATGAAAATGCCGAACTCCTTCTTAGCCAGAAAGGACCTGCTGGAGCGATGAATAGAGAGGTGACATCACTCCTTGGGTTGGACATACAAATTTTCAATTCTACAAATAACTAACGGTGTTTCCAGTGTCAATGGTTATTTTTGATGATGGTTGTAATAGGAAATGGTCGCTTACAAAAAATACCGTAGCAGCAGTAAACCATTTTCATGTACTGACAGTTGAGCTTGGCAAGTGAAATATAATAAAATGTAGTGTATATTAGCAAACTAGTGAATATTGGCTGAATCTATGAGATGTTACTTTAATATATCGGGACCTATTTCAAGATAAAATAGTTCAAATGTCTTTAGAATAAGGATTTAGGTTTCAGGCATAGTGGTAGAAATTTCATCAATGGTGTCTTTGCACCTTGTTGTCTCCTTTTTTCACATCATCACAAAATAATGTGAAGCCTTTTGAAAAAGTAATTGCCTCACATAGCACCACACCTATTAAAGTATGTATGTTCAGAAAACAACGATGTATTTCTGCCTGTCTTCTCTGCACAATTATTATTAGTTTGTTCGGATATCAATGAGAAACTTTTAGTCTTTAGTTTATCTTTCTTGCACGCAATCTAGCAATAGTTTTTCTTCGACTGATACACTACTTCGTTGAATTGCAATGCAAAGTGAATTTTTCACCAACATTGTTGGTTCAGGGGCGCGTGTAGCGCAATGGTTGGAAGCACCGCTGCGGCGCGCACGTGAAATGTGCCCATGGCTCACCAAGCCTTCCATCCCTCCGGGGTCGGCAAATTGGTACCAGACTTATCTGGGAGGATAGCAGCACTGGCTTGATACATCGGCAGGCCATCGCGAGTAATGGCCAGATATGCATTCAATCACCTCCAACGATACTTAATGAAGTCGGATGCATGACACACCCCTCAGGGATTGATTAACGCTGAGAGCTTTAGAGCTTTATTGTTGGTTCTACGAATTCAAACGAGAAAGTACTGCAGCGCATGTGGCTCGAAACGTTGATGGTGTGTTGGCTAAGAAATGCTAACACGTTGACGTACACCGTTGAGGTGCTCTGAAAACCGCGATCTTGCCGGCGATTTAAGCAAGAAAAACGCCGGTTTTTCGACAGTATGTGAGAAATTCACAACAGCTTAAGGTCACATGGAGCTGAGAACATCACAGAGTCACAGAAGAGACCCTGCCTTATCCGTTCAGAGGCAAAATGTTGCTACTACTTGGATATCTGGACGATCCGCTTTCCGACTTGTGCAGATCTCATCACATTCATCATTCCTTTTCCACTCGCAATCTTCGCTCACTATGGTGGCTAAATTCGTGGCATTCGAGCATGATAGCTCGTGCGAATCTCATACCGTGATCTGTAACATAACTGCAGCTGAGAGTACACCTCATTAACTTCGCTCAACGTGTAGACAGCTGCCCTAGAAGATACCTGCGTTCTCGTAGAGACTACTTTACAGCTTTTTTCTCCTCCATCTATCTTTTGTTTTTCTTACTTTGTGATCGGCTCATCTGGGTTTCGCTATCGATATACGTTCCCTTGGACTCCGAAGATGGGGCAGATTTCGAAGATCAGGTCTTCCCATTCCTGCTAGATATTGGATGTGCCAGTTATATTTCAGAACACATCCTTAAAGGGCTCTGTGAGTAACGCACAGTAATCTTTATGTGTATGAAGCATCAGCCAATGCCTCTGCAGCATAAAAGGGCGCTTGGAGGACATTGAATCGAAAAGGTGAGCTCTGACTTTTGGGTCCTTCGTTTGATCTGTGGATTTTTTGAGAGGCCCGACTGCGGTCCAAGCTGCTTTCTTTTTTCTATCTAATTTTTTCCTTCATATTGTTTTACATGTTCATTGACTGCCAAGGAGGGGTATAAGAAAGATATTTTCTGCAATCAGAGACCCATCCAGTTTATTTGTTTGAATTCGCAGTATTTCATGAGCTGGGTCTTCTTTCGATTTACGCTTAGCCCAACTTTTTTTCTCACTTTTTTGAATTCATTGATCACCTTTTATGTTTCGATAAAATATCTTAAAAAGATAATATTGAATAACGTCGATAAAACGGAGGTTTTATAGGAATTTTCCATCGATACGTGTGCCTCTCTCATCTTAGTCGAGTGACTTCACTGTCCACTGCAGTGCGGCAAGAAGCAGCTCTGGCGATATTGTGTCGCCTTGTCGAATTCCTTTTTATGGGTATGGTAAAAGGTCGATGGCAGAGTTGTGTATCCGTAGTGCTGTTCGGATAACAGTCAAACAGAGGTATTTTCTAGGACGGGTTCAGTCCTTCGTGTACGAGCGCTGACAGGGTTAAATTCGTTTCAACACAGTGAAAAGCTTTTTCGACAAAATTAAGACGGGGGCAGGTTGTATTCCCGAAAAACTTGAGTGACCCTGGACACGGTTTAGATGGGGTTAATCGGGCAGAACCCTTGTCGAGATCCTGCTTGCTCCATTGGTCGCCCCTCATCCAATGTCCTTGATAAGCGTGAGAGGATAATCTTCGTGAAGAAGTTGTAGACTGCAATCAACAAGCATATCGGAAAATAGTGACGAAGATCTTACCGGCCACATTCATTGGGCACGGTGCGCGACGTTTTACACTGGTCTGGGTTTTTTTCAATTTGAAGGTAGATTGTTATATGACTTGCGAGTACACGTAAATTGTTACTTCCAGCTCTAAGCAAATCGGCAATAATGCTATTGGGTCCTGGAGCTGTGCCTCTTTTCATGCTTTCTGTCGCAACTCAAATCTCCAGCGGAAGAATTTCAGGTGGTCTTTTTCTAGCAGAAATATTAGGTTCCGATAGGAGAATGGTGGAACGGAAAAAATTGGTGCAAAACGTTTCCATTATCAATTCCACACTACAGCTTGTTTTGACTATCTAGTCTTCGTTAATCAACGGTGACAGCAGAACATAAGAGTCACGCGAGTCACGACGACATTTTTTCAAACTGCTTCTTTTCATTCTGTTTCCAGTAGTTTCTTTTACCTTTACCGATGTAGGTCTTTCTAAAGAGTTCTTCTGCAGTTGGCATTTATTACCAGCCGTGTTAAATGTGATGCAGTAGGATCAAGCTTCAGTTTCCTCCTTTTTTCGAGGAACTCCTTACTGGTAATGGAGATGCGATCTGATCTTGCTTAGGGAGCTAAAGCAAATTCGGTACAGCTTTTCAATCCTTCGAGAAACAGCTCATATTCTTCGACCAAGCCGTCCTTAATCTATTACTCACGTCTAAACAGAATTTCGTTCAGTTTCAGAATGTTCTCGTCAGATGCAGCTATTTTCCTCTTGGTCGATGACATGAATCCTTTTCCAGCGTAAGGCTGAATCGAATCTCCGTCGAAGAAGGGGGTGTTCGGGACCAGTACAAAATGACGGGACTACCGATATGTCAAGTAGGTACCACTTTATCTTTGTCAGTATGTGTTCGGTTTCCGCATGAGTCATGCCGTCAAGAGACTCCCACGTCCAGCAGCGGCTTTCTTTCTTCTGGAAAAATTAGTTTCCATGATAGAGACGTGCTGCTGACAGGAGTTCTGCGAGACGGTTTCCATTCTTATTTGATCAAGATAAGAAGCATTAAACCTACACATTTTCGCCAATAAGTAACATATTTGTTTATTTCGGTCACATAAATTCTTCGAATCCTGGAAGCGATGAATTCGATGATGTCATTTTTTGCATTATCGTGGTTGGTGAAACATTTCTATCGAAGGAAGTTGTCAATGTCTTTGAAGAAATTGTAATCGGTAGAAGAGCGGTCTGGTGAATTTGGCAGATGGGGCAAAGTTTCGTAGCCTAACACGTTTAATTCCTGCAGCGCTCGTTCCGCAAGGTGAGGTAGGGCGTTTTCGAGAAGAAGGATAGGTCCTTCTCTGTTGACTAATGTCGGTCGTTGTTGTTGGAATTTACAGCTCATTTCGTGGATTTGTTGAAAATATTTTTCTTTCGCAATCGTTTCGCTCTGGTTCAAAAAGCTGTGATGGATCAGCCCGGCTGCAGACCATAACCTTTTTTGGTGCAATTTCGGCTTTGAGAAGTACTGTGGAGCCTGATCGCAATCTAACTACTAGGCTAAAAGTTGCCAGTTGTCGTGCAGAATCTACTCTTCGTAGTCACAATTCAATCAAGAAAAGGATTCCTTCGGGCAAAATAAGAGCAGGCAACACCTCAAAATGGCATTATTTTTTCGAATATTGTTTTATTCGTGCGGCACTCACTTGTCGAGTCTTTTTGTCTTCCCAACACGATTGAAGTGAGTGGAAATTGTTTCTTTGCTTGCGCCAAGCTGTTCTGCAAGCTCTCGAGCAGTTGTTTGAGTGTTTGCTTCCACTGTTGCCTTCAATTCTTCGTCTTCAAGTTCATTGAGGCTTCTACGACCTTCCTTCCAGGTCGAACTCACCAGATTAGAATTTTCGCACTGGCGATTCATCAATACTACCCTCACCTCGAACTTCATTAATGTTTCGAGCCGTCTTTTTTGCAAAACTACCGAGGTTGAAATCATTTAAAAAATTCGATGAAGATTCGTTCTCGACATCTAAAATTGCAGAACTCAAAATTGGCAAAAAGATTTAACTTTCGAGAAAATATAAAAAAATAAATCAAAAATCATAAATTCAGCTTTCTAATTAAATAATATTGCAAGGCACAAAAAGCATCTGTTGTTAAAAATTACATTAAAACAATAAATAATTTAAAAAGCTCATTCATTCTGAAGAACCTAACACTGATACCTTGCTTCTCCAGCTCCTCATTTAAAGTTTCTAATACTAGAGAGCACGCGTTAAAAGGAAAAGATCGCTACCATAGCTATTCCAAGTCTTAGCAGTTTGAAGTTGCTTTTGAGTTTGATAGTTTTTCGAACCTCATCTCCCCGATTCTGCGCCTGCTAATTTCCAAGGACCCTCATTAACACTCCACTCACGAGTGACACCTATAGGTGTCATAATAGTTATGCTGGAGTAGCCCTTAAGACAACTGTAGGTCTCATTCTCTTCTTGGCGGTCTATTTCAACACTGAAGCTATTTTCCGACGCTTTTTGTCATCAACTGATAGCTAGTAAAACACAGAAGTTGTATGGACCGTAGGTCGATGATAGCTCTATTCTGTATTTAGAAGTATATAAAATGGCGCTTTCCAAACATCACCAACAAGGACTTGCGATGCTAATCGACTACAGTTCAAATTCAAATTGCTATTGTGAGTGAAATCCATCGTATAGTGTGCAGATATAAAAACTGCTGAATTTGAATAGACTCATGAGCTGGAAAATACTTCCAAATTCTGTCGGTAATGTGTTCGTATGATGACCTAGTATTATATTGCAAGCCACA
This sequence comes from Angiostrongylus cantonensis, assembly GCA_009735665.1. NCBI lineage: Eukaryota > Metazoa > Nematoda > Chromadorea > Rhabditida > Metastrongylidae > Angiostrongylus > Angiostrongylus cantonensis. The sequence goes on from MQTX01000300.1 coordinate 43,277, forward strand.
AATATAATTCATACCTTAATGTTCACATTCCACGAAGTTTTTCGATTTCCAAAAAAACTACTGTTTATTTTCAATGAATCAGCCACTCCGTAAAGGCTGAAAATTAGGTGAGCTCCAGTTCGCAACAAACCCTTAGGATTGTGTTGTGGGGTTGGCGCCGTAGTATTAACCTCAATATTTTTTGGAAATGATAATGATAGGTAGCATAGTGAGATTTGCCATAGCTGCTTCGCACAAGCAATAAATTGGAGCAGTTCTTAGAAAAAGGAAGGCGCCTTTATGTTGATGGCCACTCCGAGTAGCCTGATTCCAACGTTCGAGCACCATGATAACAGATGGAATTGTTTGAGAAAAAAATTCAAAGTAATGATTGCCAATGAAGACTTTATCCTATAATAAATTGTAGAGTTGCTTTCAAAAATTCACAACCTACCACAAAGTCATAAAACGACCATGAGTTTCACACCTGAATTCTTTAGATCCTCACAGTGTTGTGCAACGTTCTGTTGTCTGTCAAGAGTGGTAATGGAGCTACACCACACCTCTTTCACCTGTTCAGTACAGGTCACCGAAGTTGCAATTTTCAAAATGTAGTCGGCTTCCCGGCAATAGTTCGTTTGTGTGATTAAAGGATAAAGTATAACGCTCTCAGAGTTGATCAATCCCTAAAGGGTGCGCCATGCATTCCACTTCACTAAGGTGTCGGCGTATGTATCGTCGTGTTTATTGGTGTGCGTGTATTCGTGTTCCTGTTCGGCCACAACACGATATACACTTGCTCTATCCAAATAGACGTTGCTTAGTGCAGCCGTCGAAATCACATTGTTAACCTTTTATTTTCTGCTTACTACAATGTTTCACGGCAAAGTATGATGTGAAATACGACCGCAATGATTCTGAGAATTTCGCAAACTTGGATCCCAGGCCAGATCAAAACACGATTACCCTTTTCGGTGGCTTGCGAATCACACACCGTGCCACTGAGGTCCTTGCATTTCCTTTCTGTCAGCTAGTTTTCTTCCTAACGCTGCCATTTAACGGTTGTTGAGTTTTTTCAGAAAGTATTTTTTCCCAGGACCCCACGTTACCAGTATAACAGTGCCGCCACGTTATCCTCAGAGACAGTCGCCCGTATTCGTAGATCGCAAGGAGGTGTTCTTCCTTGTGAATAGTATTATCCTTCCGAGCCGACAGCGAATCCTGCAATAGACAGAGGGAATACGATAAGGGAAATCCGATTCCAAATTAGTATTTGTGAATTAAATTTGCAAGAAAACGAACATGAGTTCAAAACGCTTAACATAGATGGCCTATTCGAGCATACATGCCGTTCTGTATGAAACGATTTCCAAATGCTTCGTTCCTCAAAATTTGTCGACAAAAAACGAAAAAAAAGACTCATCGGCCTCAAAGGCTTAACAGTTTCGTTATAATGAACTAAGTAATTTTAAAGCTTTGTCATGCAGCACGTATATCACAACGGCTTTTAATTTAATTGTTTCTGTTTGGCAAGAGTTGTTAAGCGTCTTCGTTGACAGCTGAGTGATTAAATTGTTTTACTATGCGTGTGGCCTGTGTTTGATTCATGGTGCCATTCGCCGTTTTGTAAATAATTTGGTTTAAGACATAAAGTCTATACCATCGTACATTAATAAAAATCTTGTGTTTGAAAAATTTAGCTAGTTACATCACGTCCACATCTTCTCCTTTTAAATCTTTTGCTTGGAAGGAGATGCTTCGGTTAAAATCCGCCCAAAATCAGATATAATTTCTTTTCTATTTGACAATACCGACATCGCTTGTCTTCGTATTTATTACGTCATTATTCTCGCATGTTGAAACCGCTGGAATAAAATTATCGTAGGAACGGTGAGTGCACTTCCACCTCGTATTTATAAAAAAGAAACATCATCACGTTGCCTGTGTAATCTTTTAGAGCAATACAAACTTTTACTTTTGTTTATACTTTGTCTACACAGAAGTTTTCTAACCTCTTAGATTTACCAAATTTATTGATTCTTAGGGAAAACCGGAAAACCTACGAATCTCTCTCACATTGTGGATCTCGAGCTGGTTAGCTGCGAGGCTACGTGGCGGGTCGCCAAGTGGCGGATAAGGGGTTGATCGCAGACCACAAGCAACCTTTGCTTCGCTGAGACAGAGGTAGATCCAGGAGGTGGACTCTCGATTTCAGCTGCGCCGACTTGGCACATACTTTCTGTATTTACGGAGTGTATTCATAAATGCGCGCGTGGGTGTATTCTCGTTTACACGAGTTGTACCCTACGAGTCAGTTGGTCTAACAGCCTGCAATCAAGGGACAGGGAATATATGCGAAGCGGTTAGGAGGCTCCTCCAACAAATAAGTTTCATGTCTACTTTGACACTAGCAAGCAAGCCATCAGCATGCCCCGGCTCACGTTTGTAGCTAATCAAGCTAAACGTGGGTACCATGAAGCTAAATACAGTAAAAGAAGCGGGCCTCATACCCTCGAAGAGCCCTGAAGAGCCAGCGATTCGGTCGCGATGAATAAGTGGAGTACGGCGAGGCTGCTAGAATCTCAGGACCATTCTAAGGTGTCTAAATCGGGAAAGACTAAGGTGAAGATCTTTACCTACAATACACGCATAATTTCATCTGAGTCCTCGACAAAAAACTGATCATGCGAGATAGAAGGATAAGGTAAAAAGTCATTGTTTTGACCGATACGAGACGGCGCCACCTATTCAACGCTGTCCATGACACCGAAAAGGAACTGTTCCACGGAACAAGCGACAGCAGAGGAGTCGGCGATGTCGGCGTCCTCGTCATCACGAGTTTGTCTGTGTCGGACGTATACGATTAAAAAGATGTGGATCAATACCGGTTTTAACAATCTCTGTCCTTTACACGTGGACCTGAAGCTGTGACAAAGGAGAAGTCGCAGCGTTGTAAACGGACTTAGATAGGTGCTTCTACAAGAAGACACGTATTCATCAAGTTTACCATTGGAAACCTTAACGCCAAGAATGGACCAAGAAGAACGCCTGAAGCACGTCATATTGGGACCCACGGATTAGAATGAAACGAACAGGGAGAGCGCCTGTCTGTTTACCACAACGACCAAGAACTTCCATAGTAACTCCCAATTCCAGAAGCACCACCCTCGATTCTGGTAGTAAAAGCCGACCAGTGGAGAGTACTATAACGAAGTGAACCACATCATAGGAAATCGAAGGTTTTGCATTACAGATGTCGCTGTTTTCCCAAAATTCTACATGGGTTTAGATCATCGACTCATTTGCGCAATACTTCGTTTCTCGCGAGGGAGGAAAAGTCGCTAAATACAAAAAACGCACTCCCAAAACCAGTATGAATTGAAATTCCTTTAATTTACTAATCGGCTGTTGGAAAGATGTCGTTCTCAATAACAACGGCGAGGAATGCGATCGGCTCATTGAACTTCTTCACGTTAGCGCCATGAAAGCCGAGAGTTGGAAAGTCACCAAGAGACGTCTGTCTCCAGAAACTCTCGAGCTAATACGCCAGCGTGGAATCGCACGAGCTGCAGGCAACCACGAACTAACGTCCAAGCTTGCGAAACAATGCAGACAAGCGATAAAAAAAGATCTCAAAGAGAGAAGAGCAGCAGTATTGGTCGAAGCTACAGAGGCTGGGAAAAGCATTCGCAAAGCACACGGAAGCTATTATTGCACTCCGACGCCCAGACGGAACAATAACAGCGTGACCGGTGATAAAAGAACACTTTAATGACTGAAGAGTAACTGTCGAAGCAGGAGAGGCTGCGAAAAGCGTTCGCAAATTCCGCCGAAGCTTCTCCATTTACGAAAGCCATGGTGATTGCATTAAGACTCTTAGACGGAACAGTTACAGCTTCAAGAAAGACAACAGATAAAATCATTCACGACTACTACTCAAATCTCTTCAATAGCCATGTCATCTTGTCCTCATTTGACAAAAGGGAGGATGGGTACGCCGTACCACCGGTTTTCCACTCCGAAATCGGACATGCTATTTGTCGGTGAAAAATTGAACACCACCAAGTTTGGACTGGGTGAGATGTGAACACCTGAAGAACCTTCCGCCAGCCCTCGTGAACACACTGGCTCGGCTCTTCGCGCGTTACCTTTCTGAATGCAAGGTCCCAACTCAATAGAAGGTCAGCAAGACCGTGTTATTGTTCAAGAAGGGTGACGCACACGATATGGGCAACTATCGCCCAATAGTCTATCTACTGTACAGTACAGTCTATCTGATCCCTTGTAAAGTGTGCGGAGACGAATACGTTGGCGAAACGGGTAGACCACTCTGCATCCGTATAAAAGAAAACCTAGTCGGCAAACGTAAACCAAATACCCCACTAGGCACGCATAGGACACAGAGACATAAGGGAGAAGATTTTAAAGTAGAGGTTACGATCCTCGCGCAAGAATCGAGAACACAAGCGCGTAAAATTCTCGAGGCATTCCGGATTAATTCGAAGAATCCGAAAATGAACCGCAGGGAGGAATGCCTCATTATCACGCGTGATATTGGGCAGTATATAAGACTGCTATTTTGATGGGACAGGCATATTACGTTTCCACGTGAACACTGCGCGGTTGGTCTCCACATAACATATTTAGTGGAAGGCTCATAGAAAGGGTGAGTGTGTAAAGACTCTGTGTTCAATGTGATCGAAATTTTGGTATAGCATTTCTCTGTTTGGTTATGGAGGTGTTTGACCATGTAGACTGCAGTCAACGTGACCTTTCCAGGCTCTGAGGAAGGCGAAATCCGCCGAAACGTCAGCTTGTACGTAAATAAAGAAATAAAATAACACCTCGTGTTTGCTAAACAGAGGCAAAAAGAATTATTCCATCAATGCCGAGGTTAATAGAAAGTCGGACGTGGGAGTTACTAAAAGAACCCAATTAAGCTGACGCTGTAGTTGAAACCACAGTGTTAACATTTGATCTACTACCCTCTATAATTTCCTAGATAAATAAATAAATGAATAATTAAGCAATAAATAAACAGTAAAAGTAAAGTTAACATCGTGGTTTCGACAACAGCTCAGCTTAACTGGCTTCATTGCCGATTTGGGCTTCCTTTATCAGTCGCGTTCACAGGTAATTGCTGATGGCGCTGATCGATAAAACTAGCTGAGAGACAGGCGAAGCGAAGGATCCGCATGGTGTGGTGGAGAACAGGTTAGCCCCAGGAAAGGGTAATAGCGTGTTCGTTCCCACCGCAGACATCTGTGGTAAGGAGTTTTACAAATATCTCAGCATCATTGTGGTTCTGCCACGAGTATTAACCAGACTCTCTTCATTAATGCCTCACAATTTCTCTGTGTGTATTATGCACAGTGTTTCCTGAGGGTGTGTTGGGGAGTTCCTTTCAAGCGGCCAATACACCAGAATTGTTGGGAACGGCTCGCTATTAGGTGAATACCAAGTAGTTGAGAAGACTCGATCGGAATAGTTGCTCGTCTTTGTTTGTGCCACGTGGGACTTTCCTTGATTGGCAGTCACAATGCTGGATACCTCAAACTTGGGTAATTAAACCGTTTATATACATATTATTTACACAACAACGCAATGAGATTATTAATGTATGTACATTATGCAATTGCACAATATGGAGGCGGGTGTGACGTCGTTAGTGACATGTACACATGACAGCACTAAACATGTTGCAGTACTCTTATGCTACTTACTAAGGCTGAGTTAAGGCATAAGAGGTTAGATAGAGATGATGAAGAACCATGGGTTAAGTGAGTGCGGCGGTGTATAGTGTATGGTGGTGAAGCGCTTATGAGAAGAGTTTAGCACAATAGAATGTACGTGTGAATTGCAAGTAAGGTGGTTCGGTAGGTAATATTCTCACTAAATAGAATACACTAACAATTGTGTGCAGCAATACACATTAGATGCGAACTGTAGAATAGATTACAATCAAGCCAATTGGATGACAAGCAAACATTATAGCTTGCAGCGGCGTTATTATTAAGGCGTTAATTTAGCATGGTTCAAGGTGTAATAATATGTAACTGGTGTTCCAGTGCGATGAAACATAGGTACGCATCTAAAAGCGGACGAACCCTGACAGCGGCAAGTCCGAATAGCAATTCACGAGGTTATTTATATGCTTTTGGAGAAGGCGATATTTGGCACAGCTCCAGCTTCTTTACCGAAAACATTCATTGGCTACTGTTTCGAAATCCTCTCGAGTCCAAAGAGCAGCTGGCGGAAGTCGCAAACATCTTCGTGTCCGCATAATGCCCTTTTCATTATTGTACGCCTAATGCCCTTTTTATTATTGTACGCCTAATGCCGTTTGGACAGTAATAGCAAATAAAAAGTACAGATCGTAAAAATAGATTTGCATAGCAGGACTGTTTATAGGGATCGAAGTTCCTTAGGATGGGATATGAATGTAGGGCACCCAGCACCATCAGAACACATAAAGAATAAAGTTGCAATAGAGAACATAATTCTCCATTTGATAATATTTATCTGGTCGACTTGTCGACAGGGTGGATATTACTGCTTTTAAGTGCACATACAACATTCCATCTTTATCTAAGAAGCAGAACGCTCGTCAATCAATTACGCGGTGGCTCGTGTTTGAAACTGGATCTGAAGCTGGTAGTGCGACAAAAGATGCACATGACTGCAGTAGAAATTTGAATCGGCTTGGTGGAGTTGGTTGGCATACCAGAGTGTCGTGATAAGAAATTCGAACGCATTCATATGTAATTCGTCGATGATAGAACGCTATTTTAAAAGAACAGTGGTAGGCTCCAGCGACATAAGGTTTTTCCCACTACTGTTTAAACTTGGTTAAAGTTAGTTGATAATTTTTACAGAATTGGAGCTTAGTTGATCGAGACTTCAAAATGAAGTGAAAAACATACAACTCTTCATGGTCTACCTACTTTTCTTCCTTGCGCCACTTTATATGCATAACAATTTTCATTTGTGCACGAAGAACTGGATTGGTTTCGTTCGCCCCATTCACGCTCAACGGAACGAATATCTTCGAATGCTCCAGTTATGTCTATCTAGGTCAGCAAATCAATATGATGAACGACTTAGCTCCAGAGCTGAGCAGAAAGAAACGAGCGGCTTGGTGAGCTTTCAAGAGCATCGAGAATGTAGTGAAGAGAACAAAGAACACCCGACTCCGTGCCCACCTTTTCGACTCAACGGTTCTTCCTTCCCTAACGTATGCGTCAGGAACCTGGTCGCTACGTAAGCAGGATGAATGATCACTCAGCGTTATCGAACGCGCAGTCGAAAGGACGATGCTAGGAGTATCCCGTTTCACACAAGTAAGGGATGGGATCCGTAGGTCCGACCTGCGTCATCGATCGAAAATCAAAGATGCCGTTCTATACGCCAAACAGTCGAAGATAAGGTGGGCCGGACATGTAATGGTATATCTCACAACCGAAGCGAGAATTATAACCCTAGACCATCCGGCCATCACCACTGCTTCTCTTCTAGGCTTTCCTCAACCACCAATAAACTCCTCGTTTGAAGCGTCGCGACTTGCAACACTGGTTTGCGACGACTGAGACGAGTGCAAAATATGGGCCGAATCGGGAAACGAACCCGGTATTTTTCACAACCGAAGCTGGAATCATACCCCTCGACCATACCGCTATCACCACTGCTTCTCTTCTATTCTTTCCTCAAACCCCAATAAACTCCTCACTTGAAGCGTCGCAGCTCACAGCAGCGAGAATCATGCAACTCGACCATCCGGCTATCACCACTGATTCCTTCTAGGCTTTCCTCAAACACATGAAAAGCCGAGAAGAAAGATATGATGCTCGACGAGTTCCTAAAGCGAGCAAAACCCACTGGGCGACTCTTGCACGCGACAGGGAAAAATGGAGGATTTACTGGCGCCTGCTCGAGTCACTCGACGATCAACGGGACTACAGGTGATACAGGTGATACACGAAGACACCTGAAGTAATGCAATGTCCTATATTTGCAAAGGTTCTACGAAGTTGTTCTCTTTTTTACAGCAATCGCAAGGTTGTTATTCAGCACACGTTTAATTCCTCACAAATATAACACATACAACACAACGGTAGCTGACGTTTCGGCAGTATCCCTTCTTCGGAACCTAAAAGGGTACACTAACCTGTAGTTTACTAGGACAAACGCTTCAACAACGCAAGCAGAAAGATGAAAACCTGAACAATAACTACACAATTCTCGAAAAAGCCACCGTTTTCACCCATTTTTCACCAAGGAAGAACAGCCGCGTAGACTCGTATGTGGTTGAATGATGCATCACTCCACATTAAAAATCAGTTCTGAGATACGGGGGTAGATTACGCGTCATCTCAGGGCATTCCTCCCAGCTATTCATTCTCGGATTTTTGGAATTTATCCAAAATGCCTCGAGAAATTTGCTCGTTGGTGCTTTAGTCTCCCGTGCGATGATAGCCACTTTTACTTCAAAATCTACTCCGCTGTGTTTTTGTATCCTATGCGTGTCTTGCTTTGATTTCCGTTTGCCATCAAGGTGTTCTTATATGTGGATACATAGAAGTCTGCCCGTTTCGCCGATATATTCGTCTATGCAAGCACTACAAGAGGACAGGTATATCGTATCTGAACTCATTCAGTCATCGTCTTTGCCGTAAGAGTAAATTACGCAATTTGGTGTTCCACATAGACGATAATACGGGCGGTTACGAACTAACTGACGACGTAGAGTAGCCGGTGATATTTCAACTCCTAGCCTTCCAGGCTCTGAAGAAGGGGATACTGCTGAAATGTCTGCTACCGTTGTGTTGTATTTGCTATAATTGTGGGGAATCAAACGTGTGCTGATTAAAAACCTCGCGATTACTGTAAAAAAGAGAACAACAGATTTATAATCCAATGCCGAGGTTAATAGAAAATCGGCCATGGGAACTATGCGAATTCTCCGAATATTTAGTAAGTTGAAAATTTTAGCTTTTGCAGATATTCAAACTCTGAATGTTTGCATCAAGCAACGCTGAGGAAAAGCATTCAGCGAGTGGCTGGAAAGCCTGCTGGCCAATTATCTTCACCATAAAAGTTTGTCTCCACTAACCACTGTTGTTCATGTCACCGCTTTCATTCGCTACATCGATTATGCTTTCTCAGATTACTCTATCTTCAGAATAATTAAGAAACTTTGCATTGTGGTTTATTAATTCGTCTATTTTGCTATTTTTCTCAGCGTTTTATTCGTAAGCTGAACTATTGAAAGTAGAAATGAGATATATTGCGGCAGACCTTTTTCTTGACGTTTGCTCAAAGCTTTACGACAAATGGTGCTGCTTTTTTTTTATTATTTTCCAAATCTTTTATTCTTTATTGCGGAAACTAGTGGAAAAGAGGTAGGAACATATGAATGTTATGTCCATTAATAAATTTAGCCTGAAGTGCTGCTCGCTGATGTACCTGATAGCCAAACAAGTTTGCATAATTCGGCTCACTATAATACGTATTTTTATGCTGTAACACATTTTCTAGTACTACACAGTATTTCTTTATCGACGAAATACTTTGCAGTTGCAAAAGATCATTTGAGTAGTATTGCTGAACCGCCTAGAAATCCTACAACCCTCGAAAATTTCACTTTTCTGACCGTGCTCACTGAGGCATTTTTTGTGATACCATTGAGAATCAGGTCAGAGTGAAGTCAAAATAAACTCACTCGACTTCTCTCGTAAGCTCTTTTCTTTTTTTATTTTTTGTAAATCTCACCACCAGCTGTCTAAATGGACACAACAATATTCGCCATTATCATATTGAAAAGCAGAAAGTCTTCACTGTATGATTTGGTCAACGAGTAAACAAGATATTGCAGAAAAAAGTTGGATGGAACAAACAAGAAGAAGGGAAGCTCAGATATGCCAACGAATTTCCGCACAGTTTGTAGCAAATGTATTTCTATCCAGCAAAATTTCTCACTACACAAAGCATCGTTGAACTCACCTAACAAAAGTAGTCACAGAGCAACAGTTTATTATGCAGTGTTACTTCTCACAACCGAAATCTTATTTCCAAAATGCCTAGCCTTAACTTCTATGCTAATACTCAAGCGAAAAATGGCTGGAATTCTTTTTAGGATTTTTACAGCTTTTGCACAAGTGTTTTTCTGAAGGAAGAAAGCATACAATTAATTGGAAGCGAAGTATCAGATTTAATCAATGAAGAGAACCGACTACCACGCTAATGACAGCATTATTACTTGGCTTCGGTATTTCCAATAGACCTCTTATCTTTAGTTGAAATAATCTGTACTAAGTTTATACAATATGGTTGGAAAGGGTTCGCTGCTTTCTGTTTCGCGTTGTTTACACGAAATTACGTCCAAGTTAGCGCGTTTAGCTTAACGGACATGTGTAGTGCAACGGTTAAGATCTGCCCTGCAATATACATGGATTCGATTCCGTGTCAAAGCTCACCAATGATTCAAGTCGTTGGCCCACAGTCCTTCGTAGTTTTGATATGTTGTCTTCGTCATGGATGTTGATGATATTGATTGTCTAATGATAGTGATTTGTTTTTCAAAGACAATCCATCGTGCAGCAGTCGGTATTACATTAGCTAGCACACAATTAGTAAGGAATCAATATTTTTCAAATTGACCGTCGTTTAATATCGGCAATAATAAAGTTACTTTTGTCAGAACAGTCAACCGCCTTGTACAAAAGAGCATCGACAAGTGTAATTGCAAAATTTGAGCAATGCTCCACTGAAGAAAACTCAACTCGATGCGGCATCGAAAGCACCATATCGAGAGAACGAGCAACTGAGGACCATCGACTTCGATCATGTGGCCTGAGGAAGACGAATACGTCGAACAATAGCAGAATACACCATATTGTCAAACTTGTGCTTACTTCGTAATCCAAAAAAGTATTGATTATTAATGCTAAGGGTAAAATAAAAGTCCATTTGAAAATATGTGGAATCTGTTGGAATCTAAACGTTTCAGGAAACAGGAAAGAAATCCTTCCACTCTATCACAACAAAGCTTTAGGTTTTTGGAGTAATGTTGAGCAATTCCAGGATCGATTTTGTTTTAAACTCGGACAGCAGATGCTTGATTGCTGTTGAGTTTCCAGAAAAATAGTAGTAGAGTTCTTTAAAATGCTGACTTCTGCTTGGCAAAACGTTTAGAGCTATGGTAGAGAATGAGTTGCAAAACCGTTAGATGCCTTAGTGTTCAAAATATGGGTTTGACGTTTGGCTGAGTCATTTATGCCGCTTTCATTGAAGCCTACTTACCTGCAAAGCGCCGAGTCACAAAATGTGAGCTAACTTCTTCCTTTCTGCAGCCCTCACGTAGCGCTGCTTCTCGAAACGTTCCTCCAATTCGCTCACCTTGTTCCAAACCACTCATATCCTAGCACTATGTCCCTCTACTCGTCGAAAGAGTGCTCTATCAGGATGAGCACATACCTGCTACTGAATGATAGCACTTGGGGCTTTCTTTGTCGCAACTAACATCCTTGTCCATGCATTCCCAATTTTAAAAAGCTTAGATTCTACATATGGTGGGCAATCGGTGATGTGGGCAATTCTTTGAAATCGGTGTTACATACTCCGCGCTTGCACGGACATTTCGGAAAACTTTAAGAACTTAAAACTTCAAGAACGAAAGTGCATCAAAAGAAAAACGGGATAGATTAATTGGATGAAACAAAAACTAATAACTGCTCTGACCGTTACCATTAAATTTACATTTTATGCTCTGTTTAATGAAAACCACTAGGCAACTTTCATTGTGTCTTCGAACTTTTTCTTGAGCTAATAAATTTTCAGGAAAGATTTGTGAAATCAAGTAACCTGTTTAATGCTTTTCATCCACACAGCTATAGAACCTTTTTGAAAATGCAGTAACATAACGACGAAAGATCACGAACATGCATTTGACGCCAAGGCGCTTCGTATCCCAACTCTTTCAAGTTTTGCAGCGTTGCGGGGGAGGTGAAATAAGGAGAGCAATGCGTCCATTATCCGACCAGAGCACCCAAGAGGAGAAGTTCGGCATTTTCACTTGGTGTACCACCCAAGAACAAAGATACGTGACATGCTGTCGTCCCCCAAAAACTTCCTGGCTACGTAGTAAATTCCAATTTACAAATTCAAGAGAAATCCTAGGGTGATAACTGAGTAGCACCATGGCATTACTTTCTCGGATTATCAGAGAAATTTGAACAAGGAGAAAAATAAACTACGTTTTCAGGCGATATTCATCCCTAGCTTTATTACTTCCCACCATTAACGCAATTATTTCACCACTTTTTTAGTCCAATCTTGTTCTTCGTAAAAGCGACTAGTTAACACTAACGTGAATCGAGATTTCCATTTAGAAATACGCGAGTGTATCGGGAAATAATAACTCGTGTCAACCATGAATAAAGCATTTCTCAGCTGACAGTGAAGTTCACTAAGTAAGAACAAATTTGAATGACACACTGAAATTTGGAAATCATGATGTGCAGATATCGCATTTCTGTCTTCGAAAATTGTTGTTAAAACTGCAAAACGACTTAAGAAGAGTGTTATCGCCCAGAAGGTCGCATTCGATTCTATATTTGCCGCCGACACGCTTAGTTTCAATTTTCTGATTCAATTTTTAGAGGACTTTTAGCAACCTAAATCTTTAGAAAAAAGCTGTTTTTCTAGGATATTTTTACGAAAGTCTGAACCAAAGGTTGCTTTAAAAAATAGAGTAACATCACTGAAAAGTTATTAATTCCTAGAGCACTGCACCAAACTCTCTTCTACAAGCCCACCAAATTTTCATGACACAAACTAATTTGTAGTAGTTGTCAAAACTTATTAGCAGTTCTCAAAAAACCTTTGGACTCAAAGCATTAAATGTGCACTATAATTTATGGCTGATTCAGTAAAATCAATTCTGACCAAGTTTTTCCCTCTTACCAACTATTGCTTTGTGTTTTTATCCAAAAAGGAATAGATAAAGGTCGCCAAAATGCTTAAGAAGTGACCCTATTATTTCTGTAGAAGCTCAAGATAACACGAGGTTACAATGAAATTTTTATTCGGCTGACGTTTCTACACCTTCGCCTTCTTCAGAAGCGCTTTCATTCGAGTCCGTTGGCAACAGCCACCCCTCATCCTTACGAGTCAAATCTTCTGGAGCGAAGCTCCGCTCGAATGACCTATCCCATTTTGGCAGTGGTGTTTTATAAAGGACAGTTGTCGATCGACTGATACCCTAATGACAATTGTTTGTTTTTTCTGGAAATTCACAGCGCAGTATTCGGTTTCATTAATAGCTAGCACAAAGCTCAGCAGTGTTTTAAAAATAGGCTTCCTTCTAAAATCAGCATGACTAGTCAATATTTTCTGAAATGATTGAGCGAAGACAAGGTTGTTGCAAATATTTCATTCAACTAACTTTACAGCAAAAGAGACCTGAAAAGGTGGCTTTTAAAATATTGTTTCACTCCAGGCTTAGGTCTGTGAGCTATCTACTTTTAAATCGTCATTCTATTCTAAGTTGTTCCCTTGCGAATGGATTCCGGCTTGATAGCAGATATTTCTTTCATAAGGTTTTCTCTCGTTTCTTGCATGTAAAGTTTTTCATAATCACACAGATCCTATTACATATGTCTGTACTCATAAGCTTTCAAAACCTTACACTCTTTTATTCAGAGCGAAAAAAAGGATCCTTCCTGAAGCAGAAACTTGATTGATTTCACAGTGTGTCACGGTTCTTCTGCTTTTGTTACTACCGCGTTCAGCCAAGGTATTTCCAAATGTAGTGGGTTTATTATTCTTTGTACCGTTAAATGCTGGCATACTGATGGGATTATGTGTCAGCAAACAGTGGCTGGTATGGGTAAAATACTGCAGTCCTCATTCACATTATACGCCGAGTCTTAAGGACTTAATCTCGCCGCCATTAATTTTGCTATATTCTGTTACATAATCGAACATTTCTTTATGTTATCGTAGATTTTTCTTCAAACTAACTACATGCTTCTGCATTTCATTCATTCGGATTTATGCTTCTTTTGGTCAATTATGTGGATTCATTGGAGGTCAGTGGAGAAAAATTCTTTGTCCGCGGAACTTATACCTACCATAAGTAGTTTCACTATGCTCGTTTCTCTTGAAGATTGTGAAGTAGAATGCAGATAAATGGCTGTTGTAGTTCTACTGTTTTCCCGCACGGCCTATGCAAATCATTGTTGATCGCAAGCTACTTGATCTAGCCTTAATATGTTCAACGGCCAAATGTTTCATTTCAACTTTCAACTACCATGTATTTAAAATTTTTTGAATTCCAAGTCTGAAAATTTTTTCCTCGTTTGGCTGCCGTTACTATGTTTCCTACTTTTCAATTTTTTTCCCATTTATTCTAAAAATTTTTTATCTTTACTGCGCCGACTGAATTAACACCATCACAGTAGAGTAGCAAATTGTTTAATAATCTATGCAATGTTATCATACTTATATCAAACTGGCTTTCCTCTTGTCTACTAGAGTCTCTTAGACTTTCCTACTGCTGTAGGCGTGACTCACGTTCAAATTACACGCCTGAGGGTTTTAGAGTGCCCCTTTCTCGGGTCGATAATGGAAAATTCAAATCAGCCGTCAGCTGTGCAAAAACTCAGCAAATAGCACAGGCTTATAAGTTTTTTGAGACATCCCTCATAGTTTCATTTTGCAAAAACGCTAAAAGTTTTCGATTTGTTGTGCGAGCTAACTACTTTTCGTAACTCATTTTATTATAGTCTGCTTTGAAATTCCACTGTTCATGTCATTTGTAGCTATTGCTTTTATCAGTAAACGCTTTAGGACAGGTACAGTACATAATTCATAACAAATGACTAACTGGTAGAGCGAAAGAAGAGCGAGACAATCTCTTTGATCAAAATATGTCCCGAAAACCTTTCTTTATCGCAAGTTGTGTATGATTCCTTCATTCATTCTATGCTGTATAATTTCCTGTGGTACTCAAACACTCAGTACTCGGTAGAAAAGGTTTTTTTTTTTTGAACAGCAGGAACTTTATTGCCAGAAATTCGGTGATCTGTAACGGAATTATTGTCTACATAACGAGTTGAGTCTGGTAAAGGGAAACAATCGCTGCAAATTTATCCATTACACAAACACTTTCAGCAATGTTAGCCGGAAACTGCAGCGAGTCGGGCAGCAGTGTGTAGTATTCTCCTTACTAATTAGAATGTTTTTAACATTCGTCATGTGGAACAAATTCGGAATGATTTTCAAAGCACGTGTGGAATGACTGAGAAGATAAAAAAGAAGACGTTAATGAGAAATGATTTGCCTTTGACCCAAGCAGTAAGGGTGAGCAATTTGAGAAAAAAATCAATTTCGCTTATAAGCCAAATGATGAAGGGGTTATTTAACGAGCCTTTAGGATAGAATAAGAGGTTTGTGGAATGCACAAAAACAGTGGTGATAGAGAAAAGAATGTAAACGAAACACTTTGATCTGCTCGCTCGCTTCCATAATTCTACCTGCCTCATCGTACTTCTTCATAATGATTTCCATCTAGAGACTATATATGCAGAATGAAAGACTATTGAACGTTAGCGATTGTTCTATTGAGAGGGTTTTGCTCTGAGAGTCCCATAAACAGAAGACAGAGAATACGAAGTCTTGGTCTGCGTGAACGATTAAAGACTAGAAACACCTCCAAGCCAGAATACTTACCTGGAATCTACTATGGCCCGAACTCTCTGTTTGTACGGACTCCATCACAATCTCCATTTTTTCAGAGCCTTGTTGGTTTAGCCCCTAGCGTTTCCTGTAATGCCGAGGTCGGCATAACCAAAGAATGGCGCGGGTCGTCACTACCACAGGCAGCCGCCGCCCTTGTGGATCAGAGGAAAATTTGCCACTACGCGACTAGTTTCATACCAAGACGGTTGTGGATCCTGGTATTGGCCAACTCGGAATTCCACAAAAAAATTAGGACAAGTATTTAATGCATATAGCCCGAAACTGCTCGGCGAAATTGGTGAACAACTGAATTTCAGGACTGCCACCCCTCATTCGAGGTGGCAATCTGTCTCACGCTTATTTTGTGAAGACCATGGGTGAAAAAGATGGTGTTCTTCATGTTTTCAAGCGAATGGAATGGGCGGAGCTACTCTACTCTTTCGAAGAATGAATTTTTCTTTTAGCATGCTGCTCAAATGTTGACGAGAGTACAGTTAAAAAAATAAGTAAAATTAGAAAGAGAAGTCACAAGTGTTCAGGAAAAATTTGTCCGTGACCTCTTTTGATATCCGTTATCTTTGCAGCAACTATTGGATTTTTGGGAATTCACAATGTTGTAAAATAATATTAATTCTAGTGTATTTGGACGACCGAGGAAAGTGCACCAAGGCTTTCTTTACGCCATCCAACGCCAACATCAATTATGGCTAATGTGGTTCCGATCTTTCATTCTACCCGCCGGACCTGCTGCCGAAATCCCAATGATATTTTTTCGGCCAAGATGGTTTAAGAGCGGATTTCGAAGCTGTAACATCTAGGAACCTTCACTCTTTTGCAAAAAATCACCAGGACTTTGTAAATTTTTCGCCATTGGTTCAAAATGGCATACTGAAATTACCAGTTGACATTCATCGCTGCCACACTCTGCTAGTATTTCCTGCAGGTTACATTCATGGTGTATTTGTAGCTTTCTTCATATTTAACAAAATCACTGTTCCAGAGCAAACTCTACTTATCATGAACAAAACTTATTTTCTATTTCTCTATTAACCCATTTCCAACATATCACTCAAAAATATTCCACATCTCTGCAACTCTACGCTAGCTTTCAATGTTATCACTGTAATCAAGTCTTCATTCGGAAAACGTTGCTTACAACGCGATATGAAAAATGGTAGACATAAGTAGGAGAGGCTGCTGAGATGCTCAGCAGGAATTTTCCCAGTTGCGTAAATCATTTTGTAACAGACTTTTCTCTATTCCGTTCTGAGGCATTTTCTTTGTATAAACATTTACTATTATTTTCTCTTTTTTATCGTCCTTCGTCCTTTATCTTGTCGTTGTTTCTGTCTCGCTGTTTCTTTGCCGCATGGTCTTTTAAAATATAGGAATCAAGAAACCGCACTTATGGCTTTCTGCGTTCTAAGTGCATTAGACAAATTTTCCTACAAATGTGTTCACGAATTCTAGAGGGGTGTGGGCCTTTTCTGGATCTACACTTCTCCTCTTCTTAATCGCCAAAGTTGCGATTTTCTACGATTTATGTATGCATTTTGCTGCAACAGGCGAATTCCGTCCTTGTACTCTTTAGATCTAAATCTTAGATGCAAAACTCATTTTGTATTTCGTAAGCACACAAAGTGAGTTCAAGTGATGTGATGCAGTTATTTAGCTCCTGCTAGCGTTAAAACGTCCACACAAGCAAGGCGAACCACTACGATCTCTCACGATTAGATGCAGTACCTGAATACCACTCATATCTAAGTAACTCGAGAGAGCACAAAACAGCATTATTTATTGTATAGGACAATCTTTATGAAGACTCTAATAAGTATGTGGATTTGCAGTGCATCCAACATTTCGTAGTTATTGAACAGGAGCCAAAAATCATTCAGTCTTTTGAATATGTGTTGTGCTTAAGAACGATAACGCTGTTCCTTAAAGTGCTTGCTATTGTCATTGCACCCTTTTTTATTCAAACTCGGCAAATTCTTTGTTCTAACAAGCAGCGCTTTTTCAGAACCCCTTACAGATTGGCAACCATCTTTGTTGTTAGTTAAGTCGTGATTTTTACTAACACAATTACATACAACTTGGAAAGCTAGTAGTCTCTACCTTCTCACTAAAAGGTCAACATGGAGCATTGGATCAAAACTGTAATCATATGCGAGTTCCGTGATTAGATAAATACACTGTGTGCGACGAGAACGAATGAAAACTTTACTAACACCTACTTGAGCCACTTGATAATCTAGGAGATTACTAGTTTCATAATGGAAATGGTCTGCCAGACCCACCACAGCTCGCTCTTCTGAAAGCTTTAAAATTCTAAAAGTTAAGATAAAATAAGTCCAACTACGTTAAATTGGCGGTATCCTAAAAAGTTTCGTGTTGTTTGAGAAAAGTTAGATTCTGCCGGTGAGTTTTATTTGGTCTCCATATGGAAGATGCAAAGAATGTGTTCTTTTAGATAACTATCTAGCAAAAGTAATTAACTAATATTTTTGAAGGTCCAGTTCAAGCATTGTACGGCTTTAGCTCATTTTTTACTCGTTTCCTTACTTAGTGATTATTATCCATAAAAATGGAAAAGGTTTCCATAAAAATGCCGTCACCGTAAGTAATTGAGCCCTAAACGAAGTGCGGTTAGAGGTTATCTACGTGATTAACGACCACCGGTGATCTTGGTTGGAGCAACCGTCTTCCTAGTTTCCCTTCCTTTCTCATTCAGCTATCCGATGATTAGTGTTTCACCTTATTTAAACTCACCCGTTGTTATAACTATGTAAAACTTTGTTCAAATGTCAAGGTTGCAAGTATGGCTTATTGCTCGGTTTACAATCTTGTTTCACGATGACCATAGCGGATGATTGAGTAGGTAAAGTGACAGAATAGCCACTTTTTTAGCACCTTCTTTTATATTACAGGTAGGTTTTCTGTCGTGGCTCCTATTTATCTGTACAATAGTGCAGTTAAATTATCTAAAATAAAGGACGTGAACTTCCTACGGTGTTGGTTGTCTTGCCTTAAAAAGTTTAAGTAGAGCTGGGGTTATTAGATTTTCAACATCATATCCCTAGTTGTTCGTGTATTGCAGTCGATTCATTTTCAATCACAATGTAACATGCACCATCTGTTAATGGAATGTCGTGGTTTCCCTTTTCCTTGAATCAAGCGAAATTTATGGCGCAATATATGGTCATCAACGAATTGCGCTTAGACCTCCCTTTCTTCGCCGATTCAAGTACCTTGTTTTGATTATTGAGAAATCCTTTGGAATGCCTATGGATATTGGATTCTATTAGCAAGCAGTCGCTTAACAAATGTTGCTTTGCTCCTGCTCTAAAATTTCTCCTTGTTGAGGGAGTGACTTGCTTCATCTAATGTGTGACTCGAACACATCCTCACAACAAACGTTTGCTTCCTGATGAAGGGTATGAAATTCTTCTAATAGGTAGTAGTGAACTGAATGAAATTTCATTTTATCTATTAGCCGTAGATCTTTTTCTTTTTTGACGGATAATTGTAGTCTTACCTTTCTATATCTTGGAAAATGATTATTTAGCACTTTAGATTACCATAAGCTCGACAAAGATCCTGAGTGTAGACATTTTTAAAAATGCACTAATTGCACGTTCTATTCAGAAAACCATCATATTCCTGCTATAATGTAAAAACATTTCTATAAAACAATCACGAACACGTAAAACTTCTTTCAAGGCTTCATAACACTAATAGATGGTGTAATCCACTGGTCGGAGAACAAAATAATCGGAACAATTGGCTTTTTCAATATAATACAAAAAAAAATCAAACTGGAATCTTTCTGGTTCCACCTAAGTAATCCTGCCAATGTAGCCAAACAGTTCCGTTCCAAAGGCATTGAAAGAGCATTTACTGGCAAGGGCTCTTGTATGAAGCATCAGCTATATAATATGAAGCATCTTGCTTTGAATTTTAGGGAGTGTGAAATTTTGTGCTTTTCTTTAAAGACCAGTTTTCATGGACCGAACTTTCTATTGATATCGAATCTTAGGGACTCAAACAGCTATTGGAGGCGCATGCAATGCCTCTTCATTGGTTAAGGCTATCTAGTAAAAAATCTGTACACACAACGAATGTTGTGTATTCCGTTGATGACAGTCTGATCAATGAGACTGAAGAGGCAGAGCTTTGCAGTCCAACATGGCCACATATTGGACAATTATTTGTAAAATAATTTCTCAACTACTTAGTTACGATTGTTTTCGTTTCACGTGTGATTCAATTCTTCGATAATCATAAATCAAAGATGAAGCTCTCTGGGTTGATCATTCTTTGAGGGACGCGCCATGCATTCGTTTATATTAAGCATCGTTTGGAAGTGACTGAATGCAGATCTGGCCTTTACTATGACTAGTGATGGCCTACCGATGTATCGAGCCAGCGCTGCTATCCTCCCACACAAGTCTGGTACCAACTTGCCTACTCCGGAAGGATGGAAAGCTTAATGCGAAATGGGCGTGGGAATCGATTCCATAGGTGTGTTGCACGACGCTTCCGACCACTGCGCCACACGCTTCCTTCGACACCGGTGCAATACCTTTCTGTTGTCACAGATTTATCCAAAAAATAAAATAAAAGTTTGTGTTGGAATCGGTGGAATACGGAAAATCGAAGAACATGGAAAACAACATGAAAGAGGAACTAGATAGAAGAAGGAGAGCAACTTAGGCCGCATTCGGGCTTCTGGAAGAAGCCACCGACCAACTAAAGGACTCGAAAATCCGCACTTATCTTTTCGCTTCTACATTCCTCCCAGTGCTCTATTTTGCTGCAGAGACGTGGGTTGATACTTCAACCACGTCAAGAAATCTTCGCAATACTCACAGCGCGCTTGAGCGATCTCTTCCGAAACATAAGCGGCACTCTCAGTATCTAACCGGAATGCGAAGCTCTGACCTTCGAAATATGTCACATCTTCGGCATCCTGGAGAATATACATCGATAGGCAAGCATAGATGGGCCGGTCACATAATGGGAAGAACAGACGGCAGATAGATGAAAAGAACAGTAGAGTGGACTCCAAGAGTATGGAAACGTTCCCTAGGACGATCACCTACACGTTGGGCGAACTTGTTCGTAAACAAAGTTAATCAACTGTATCCGCAGCTGCAGTTGTTTTACAGATCACGGTAGCATTAGGTGTGATCTTCATTTGCGATGCCTTAATCTTCAAAATAAGACTTGTCGACAAATAATCCGTTCGTCAACAAATGTGAGCAAGTGCTTTGAACTATTTGCAGTGTCGCATTTTCGTTTTAGCACGTAGTGGGATTTAATGCTTATCCCTCCAGAAAAGCTATAGAAACACATGGAATGTAAAATGAATTAAGTGAACTGTTGGTAAAACAGTTATAAACAAGAAACATTTGAAAAGGCTTGCTCTCTAGGCTGGCAGTGAAATTCCAAAAGTGCCGACTTGTGTACCTATCACAGGTTGGCCACTCTAAGCTCTTAACTACACATTGTCGCAATCTTTACTTCCCAACCATATTTGCAAAACATAATCAGTGGTCCCCAATTTCAGGTGAAGACATTCTGTTGACGCGTGGAACTCGGTTAGCTAATCGTGTTGATTTTGCTCGATGCCTAAATTATGGAAACAAGCACGGTCGACCAAAATTTGAAAAATTTTGATGCTCTTGTGCCATTTTATCCTCCTGTTATTAGGAAAAGCAAATTCAAATCTGCCGTTAGAGGTTGTAAAAGTGCCAATATTTGCGAGAGTCATTTCTAGAGAGGCTATACATTTTCTCCTATTTCAGTTGGTTTTCTCGGAAATAAGTGCAAGAATTCGAACACTTGACGTTCAAACAATGCGAAAGTAGTGATAAAATTCTCCTCTGAAAAGGCAATTTTGGCCCACCAACTTTCGCCGATTAGCTAAAAAACCCCTCTCATTTGATTACGGAATTCGTAGCTAATATTACCATATAATACTTCTGTTTTTTGAACTATTATGTTTCAACCACAATGATGTTGAGATATTTGCAAAATCATCGGACTGCAGGTATTCGAAGTGGTAATCGAACGTGCTATTACCTTTTCCGGGCTCTAATGCTTTCACTATCACACCATGAGAGTCCTTCGTTTCCCCTATTTCTCAGCTAGTTTTCTATCGATGAGTGCCATCAGCAATCAGACGTCAACAGGATTGCTCTGGGTAGCTCAAATCGGATATGAACCCAGGTTAGCTGAGGCTATAGTCGAAATCACAATGTTAACATTTTATTTACTGCCTATTGCAATTTTTCACAGCACGTTACTATGCGTGATACAACCATAGTGATGCTGAGATATTTGCAAAACTCCTGAGCGCAGATATTCGAAGTGGTAAACGAACGCGCTATTATCCTTTCCGGGCTGTAACACCTTCACCACCATCCTCCGGAAAGGGTGATAGCGCCTTCGTTCCCCACCGCAGACACCTGCGGTCCGAAGTTTTGCAAATATCTCAGCATCACAGTGGTTGTATCACACATAATACTCTGCCGTAAAAATAGTAACAGGCAGTGAATAAAAGTCAACATTGTTAGGTTTCAGATTTAAATTCTAGGAGCGGATTCGGCTGAACTGTTTTCTACTGCTTCTAATTTCTTCAGCAATTATTAAGTTAGTTCTCGTTTAATCTCAATAACAATGATTCTTAATTTTATGAGAGGAGAGACCCTGTGAGCGAAAATTTTCAATTGATTGCAATTTTTATGGTGAAGCAGACAATGTTTCGTTTGAAGTTCAGGCGTATAATACCGACCACTGTTGCAGAGTCGATTCTCCCCACGCTTAAAAAGAAAAAAATTCGTTTTCTATTTTGTTCACATGAAACGACACCATATGTAGCGCGGATCCCAGCTTTTCCTTCATCCGATTTGCTTCATAATTAGCCAGTTGCTTCAGTCTTAGTAATGAATCTCATAAAATTCTGGTTAAACCGATTGTCGTTGGAGTGCTGAAATAGTTGTCCTGTAGGGTTCCCAGTCATCAGAACAGGGAGTCAGGTGTGCATAGCTTACCACCGTTTTCTCCCGCCATATAAAAATTGTTTTAAAAATAATCCAGTGACTAGGAGAGTGTGTGCGATAGCATTCGGAACAAGAATTAGTTTTAAAAATGACAGGCAGCATCCATAATGGATTGATTAACCATTACGGAGTGCACGTATTATGTAAACACAGGACAAACAAGAGTCACAGTAAATTGAAAGAGGCGAGAAGAATTCCCAATGCTAGAATTCCACCAACACCGACAATGAGTTAAATCGATCTGAGAATAGCACAGCATGAGTAAAGCAACGCGATCCAGTACTGCTTTTTTATAGTACGGTTCCTGTCGTTGGAACGGGCTGATTTCATTCGGTATTTCCTGGTATTTCCTAGCAAGAACACCTGTTGGTTAATTGCCGTAGAAAAGCATTTGTTTTCAAGAAAACAAACCATACTGTAGTACTCGAAGCAAGATTTCCTTACACAGCAAAAAGTACAACAGAGTGATCTTACTGAATGTTAACCATAACAAAAAATTCCGCCCACAAAATCACCTTCGCATTCTTCGGAGCGACAATGATTCTAATAGAGTGTCCACACCAGCTGTTTCTGGTCATGAAAGGCTTTGCAGTTGCAGTGAGTCGAATACAATGGAGTGGAATTTCACAAGAAATGCAATACTGGTTTATCACTTTTACTGTATTACCTACTTTAGTTACGTTACCTTTAATTTATTTATTAATACAAGCTCAATACTGTTTATTCTTATGTTTTGTTGCTAATGTTCATTATCCTTCATTTTCTACAACATCCTTCGCATAAATTGTTTTTAGTTTATGTGCAATGTATTGTAAAATTAAGCAATTTATTACAAGTAACCGTAGGAGGCAAAACAGTATAAAGTCAACACA
The DNA here is from genome assembly GCA_009735665.1 of Angiostrongylus cantonensis. NCBI lineage: Eukaryota > Metazoa > Nematoda > Chromadorea > Rhabditida > Metastrongylidae > Angiostrongylus > Angiostrongylus cantonensis. The sequence goes on from MQTX01000300.1 coordinate 66,930, forward strand.
GGAAATTCATGACTGTAAGAAACTCAGAGAAAATGGAGATTATGCTTGAACCCGCAAAACCAGTGAAGACAGGCCATCCAAGTATCCAAGTAGCATAGACAGACATCTAAACAATCTTCACATTTACTGCTCATCGTATTTCGTGAGTGCACTCTTCATTGAAATTATGCTCTAAGAGTTGAAGAAGCACGATTTCCATAGGTTTTCTACCTTGTGAATCGCATCAAATAGCGTCCAGGACGACAGCGTCTGTGGAGAGCACCACCTGTACCTTGCTCCCTCCTGGAATATAGCGTTCGATATGGTTGACCAAAGAGTGCTTCTGCCCTGTATAAGCAATTTATAGGATAGTCATTGCGAATGTACCATAAAAGACACTCATAATGTGATGATGGACGAAACAAAATAGACGGTTCGTTGGCTTCAGGCCCCATACCACACGAAAGCTTAAAGACATGGGAAAAACGAGAAAGCAATTGAACAAAAGAAGAGAAACGGCATTGTTTTAGTAAGGTGTTTTCAAGAAGCCGCCAATTAGAGCTCAAAGCTTTGCACCCATATTTTTGAATAATTGCTCATAGCAGCATTACATTGAAAGGACTCCAATCTGCTGAGATTTATAGGCTCCATCAACGAGATACTTGCTTCTTATATATAATCGGCACCTGCAGCATTAACATAGGCTTCAAGATCCGCTCAAACAGTAAATACCTCATCATCGAGGGAGACGTATATCGAAAACTTCTGAATCGTTTGATGAAAAGAATTGAAGGCAGATGGACTAGAAGAATATAAAAGTGAGCCTCATAGATTGATGTTTTCATAGGTTCACGTCAGTCAGCAATATTCATAACTGAAACCCATTGCTGGATCATAAAGTGATGTTTCTGGACTTTGCTTGGACGAAAGAGGGAGCCCCGTGAGCAAAGAAAGCGAAGGCAAGAAACTGGGAAAAAATCAAGTTTGCTCGCAGCATTTGAGCTCATGCGTATATTATTATTAATAGTATACGTCCACGTATATTATTGGAAAGGAATAATTTCGTAGTTCCATGGATGCTATCAAAAGAGACCATTTTAATTAAGGTATATAGAAAAAAAAACTTCTAAGTGATGATTGAGCGTATTTCAGTGGGCTTTGTTACAGCTTTCCTTTCTTTTGCTTGGAAGAACCATTGAACTATGTGTGATGGCTAGGCGAGAATTGTAAGCGTAATTAAGTACACAATCTGTATAACAAATCAAAGAAAAACTTTCGCGTGCACTTCAGATCTACTGCATAGGCATTTGCATTATTGTTGCGAGAACGCTCTAGCTTTAACAAATGCCCCTTTCTTGGTGCAAATTACTCCACTATATTTTTATTTGGGTTACTAGTCCTTTTTTGACTCATATTGTGCAACACAGAGCTTCCTTCAGAATACGATATTTTCTTAAGTCAAGAGTAAACATCTTTTTATTCTGTAAAGGCTTGGATCTGAAACCAGGTATTCTCAGCGTCAGATAGGTGTTAAGTTGCTTTTGTTAACAGCTTCTTCGTTTTTTTTGTGATCCTATCGTTGGAGCAGTACTCTTTCAAATGTATCGTTCTGATGCTCGTCGTTCATCAATGGTCAGCAACCAAGTTTTTTTTCAGATGGTGAGAATAGCAAAGGAGAATATTCTGTTGATTTTCACGGTGGCTGGAGTAGTGGCTGGTGTTGTGACTGGAATCACGCTTCGTGATCCTGATGTGAAATGGAGCAAGCGTCATCTCAGCTACCTCCGCTTTCCTGGTGACGTATTCGTCCAAATGCTTAAAATGCTCATTCTTCCGCTTATAATGTCCAGCATTATGTGAGTGATCTCTTTGCTCATAAATGTCGTAAATGTAATGGGAAGGTGACTGATAGTAAAGCTGAAATAAAATAAGACAGCAGTAGAGAATGAACACTCTATTACCATTTCTGGGACTGAAGCGTTCACCACCACACCATGCAGGTCTTTCGTTTCGCCTGTCTCCCAGCTAGTTCTATCGATAAGTGCTATCAGCAGTCACCTGTAAGCGGGATTGATCTGAGGATCCCAATCCGCATGATGTGCTGGTGAAAGCGTTGGCACGCGGAAAGGGTAATAGCGCGTTTGCTCCCCATCGCAGGCACCTGCGGTCCGGAGTTTTGTAAGGATCGCAGCGTCATCGTGGTTGTATCACATAAATACCCTTCCGTAAAAAATTGTAATGGGCAGTAAATAAAAAGTTAGCCTTAAGACAGCAGTGTAAATTTGTTAAAAGAATTTCATCAATAAAATGCTTCAATCCATTTCATGAAAGGCGCTTTTAAAAAAGATGAAAGCGATCTCAATGAAAAAGTCATTTTTCACATATTTTCAACTCATATTTTCAAGAAAGGTCGGAGGTGCCCTACAACACAACCCTGGAATCAATTCTGCGCCCATGGTCCACAAAACCTTCCATCTCTCCGGGGTCGGCAAATTAGTACCGGACATGTCTGCAAGGATAGCAGCACTGGCTCGTTGTATTTGTAGGCCACCGCGAGCCGTCATGAAGCCCAGATACGCATTCAATCACCTCCGAGGATACTTAATGAAGACGAATGCATGGGGCATCGTTCAGGGATTGGTCAGCGCCGAGAGCTTTCTGCCTTTTTTATCCTTTGTTTTTAGGTCATGAACTCCTTAAGTATCGAAACGATAAAAAGTGGCTTAAGTATAACCATCTGATTAAAAATTTTAACTTTAATTTCGATGGAGATTCTGGAACTAATAAAATGGTTTTCAAAGAAGTAGAACTATATCGTTTCAATACGTGCTTCCTTTGAATTTTATTCCTGTGCATGTAGCGATTTTACTCGAAAGAAACTCAATTTTTCGTTTTCCTATATCTTTTTAGTGCAAACTAAGTCATAATTAAAAATTGTGCTTAATTAAATGCGGAATTTGTAGCAACTCCTAGTCAGTTGGGTGTTAGAATAATAGGGGAACATCTCATTCAATGGTGTTTCTCTTTATCGACCATCCTCTGAAAAGGAGTACTGAAATTAACACCGAAAATTAAACACGAAGTTGGTCGATACGGCAAAAGAGGTAGGCTTAGAGCCTTCAGTCATTTCACGATTTAGGAACGCCCATCCAATTTGTCCTGTTCTATACTTGCTTATTAAGACACAAAGCTTAGTTCTACTGATCAAATTGCGTCCAGCTACTCCTCTTCAATTAAGGTTAGACCAATCAGGCCACCACTTGTATAGGTGGGCCAAAGAATAGAATAACATGGTTGCTAAGCCTTATTCTGACCCGTTTACTGAAATTTATACCAACTCCTCCTCCCAATACCAAAATATTCTTACATCACCTACGGCGAGCGCAACAAAACAGCACGTATACAAAGGTCGAATTCGATGTTACTTACTTTTATAAATACCATTATTTCGAATAACTTCGCAATGCAAGCCACTCTATCGTGCTACTCGTAAAGCACGAAAAGGACATAAATATGTATGGCTTGCCGTTTCAGCAACTAATGACTGTCTTAAAGGAAGGCATTTTATACAAAATGGAGGGTTGGCCATGGGTCAGAGATCAGCACCAAGTCTTGCCATCGCTTTCATGTATAAGGTGGAAGCTCCAGTTTCTGATTGCCGACTCCTACTTTGCCGTTGTTATATAGACGACTTCTTTGTCGTGTGTTCCACACAAGAACAGATGGAGAAATGCCTTAAATTGTTAGACGAACAGTCGGAGTACATGAAATTTACGCGAGAATAAACCAACCGGTGAGTGGCTTCCTTTCTTAGACGTCCAAATAAAGCGTTCAAAGACTGGCTAAATGTCAAAATGGCATTGAAAACTATTTAGTGAAAATATACTAGTGCACCACCTTTCCTCTCTTCCTTCGTACATGAAAAAAATTTCATCAAAAACATGTGTCGAACTGCTAAAAATTTGTGCGCAGCGAAAGAGCAAAGGAAGGAATCGCTAAATTTGGCGCGAAAAATAGCCGTTTCCAATGCCTATGAAGAAAAAACTACTTATGTCAAGCCAAAAGGTAGGGTAGGTCATTTTCTGAAATAGTGTTCCAAACTTAAGTAGGATTTTTTCCAAGTTACCCTTCGTCTCAAACGACTTCACTTACGCTATGAAGTGGTTCCTTAGAAGAAGTGGTTTTAAAAACTATACACCAGTTGTTGACCTCTCACCGAATACTCTCTGCTATTAGATAGTTCACAACCGACTCTATGATTGTTTGTGCAGCCCGGAAAATTGTGTAATTTGTCCCAGTGGGAGGAACAAGGTTTGCAGGAGTTCATTATAAATATACTTGCTTTCATGTGAGACATGTGGTAAGCAATACATAGAGGAGACGGGCAGACCACTTTGTGTCCGCATAAAAGAACATTTAGATGGAAAAGTTAAAATTCCACAAACTAATTCCCAGCGCGCACATAGAGCAGAAAACACAATGGAGGTGATTTTGAGGTGAATGTACTGATCCCAGCGCAGAAATCTAGGATATGAATGCGTAAGACTCTTGAGGCGTTATGGATAAATTTTAAAAGTCCAGAAATAAACCGGATAGACGAGTGCAAAACTATCACACGTTATATGTTACCTTATCCCGGGATGGGTTTCTGATCCACATACCCATGCGTAGGTCCCGCTCGTCATCGTGAACAACACTCGGGTGGTCTAACGGCAAGATAGATGGTTTTGAAAATTGGCGTCTTTCCATATGCTGGATCTTCATTAACGCTGTGTATTCTACCGAATTGTGGGGCTACTACTACACATAATACATCCAAGCTCTGAGGAAGCCGAGGTCGCCGAACAGCTTGTGAGAACATATGCAAATATAAGACAATTACGTTCATGGAAACTAAAAGCAGTATTAGAGAGTGTATCTGAAAAGCGTTTACATCTAATTCCAATGGATGGCTTTCACACAAGCTCAGCATTAACCAGCAACTGTGGCGTTTCAAATTGTTCCTGGTGACCTGACACGTGGTTACTAACACGTTTTTTTTCGGTTCACAGCGGTTCGGCAACATCGTCTTCTCAAAGACTCCAGGAGGATATTACCATATCAACTTAGTCGGTGGAACACTTTTATAACTTTAATGCAAGCCGAAATACTGATTTCAGTTACGGTGCAAAAACAGCTATGGGGAACATATGGCGTTTTTCTCTTTCCACCTTCTAGGATATGCAACCAAGTACACATGACGTTGAAAACGAGGCATTCATCTCTTCAGCTGTTTTCGAGTCTTTAAAACCGATTCAGTAAACGTGAAGTGTTTTAAAAGCCGAAATAATTAAATCCTGCTTATCCTCACACTCTGTTCAAAAATCGCCCCTATTATTCTTCGTTTAGCTAATGCAGTGCTTCAATAGGTTCTGAATTTTCTAAAGATTTCTTTCTTTCGTTCGTGCATTCGTTTCACTGGAATTTATGTTAAATGCCTAGTTGTGCAAAATTTCATCTCAAGAAAAGAAGAAAAGAGCTAAATGCTATCCTTAGACATTCGACAAAACGATTATTAAAACGCCTCCGTTATATATGGCTACCAAAAAGTGGTCAATGAGAATGTACTAGTTCACCACTTCTCTACTTCTTTTTCAAGCACCAAGATAGCATTTACTGGAAATATTACAAACGACGACCAATGCATCCAAAGGATGAAGGAAATAAAACAATCCTCTGACTTGGATTGGTAAATATTCAGCTCAAATAGCAGGAAACAGTAGGTGCTCAAGTCGACTATAAAAAGCTATGCCACGAAATAATTTTCTCTTACAGGTGCCATCTAACTTAACTCTTATTTCGACAAAGTAAGAAATGCTGTTGAGTACACCTTGGAAGTGCAGGTCCAAAGAATTTTGTTGGAATTACTAAAGAACCGCTGAGCACTCTATCGTGCCTATCGGTTCGATACTTAGATAGAAAGCCCATCACAAAATTGCAGAGTTTTCCTTAGAACAGGTACGCAATTTGCCACTGTGGCACACAATGTGTGTGCATACAATGACTCTAGATAGAAAACTTGGAGCTTAACAAAGTGCTGCTTTCGGAAGCTATAGAGGCAGCAACGAATATGATTTTGAAATTGATGTCAACGATTTTCGTGCAAAAATCAAAAATATCAGCACTGAAAACCATTCAGACTTTCTGGATCGATATCAAGCACTCGAGTATAAATTAAAGAGATGAAACCCTTTTTGTCATGCCAAGTGAGCTTGGTCACACTTCTCATAAGGTGCAAAAATGAAAAACGCTTAACTTTCTTCAAGATTTTTATCACAACAAAAGTTAGTATCATTCAGCATAATTCTAGTCGCTGTAATTAGTTAAGATTATTGTATATAATTTCTAAGTATAAAAAACACAAAGTAGAAACATAATAAGTTGCTAAACACTTCCAAGTACTGACATCATTGTGTTTGTATGATGGACTACAGAGAACAATATAAGAAAGTAAAAGCTGCATCCATATCATTCACACCCATGGAGCGGCACAGCGAAGTCCCTTCTACAATCTTGGCTCGTCCTCAATCTTCCGTCCATGAAGGCTGAAAATTCAGGGTCATCCCAAGCAGCAGCCCCACTTAACACTGCCCAATGCGAATGTGCTAATGTATCACTGGTGCTTAGAAATGCTGTTCTTACCTTTAAAATTTCGAAAAATGAAATAAAAGACTGGCTTACGACGTTCTGAAATTTTTTCCTAACAAGTTTGGAATTTAGACAATTTTTCATAAGATCCATAAACAGCATAGTACAGAATCAACATAAATATATGATGTACCTCTTTTATATACATACATATATGCATCCTTAAAACATAGTCTTTTTTATCGATCTTTGATAATCTTATTTTTTCAAAAAACTTAAGTAGTCAAGAAACTATCGTCAATTATCAAAAATTGAGACTTTGGCAAATGCTTCTTGAGCTTATAACACGCTGAGCTCGCAGTATGAAAAGGATGATAAACATCTCTTAACAGTATTTATCCCTCATATGATAAAGAAACGACAAAGCGATATCACAGCAAAAGCAAAAAAAATTTTCTTTTTCTTTCATTGCTTGGAAGATAATATTTGATTTTACACCCCGGGTTACAAGCCATGTTGCGTTTCTTTGAAATTGAACCTCCACTGCTTGTAAGTTAGTGTGTTCTTAGTGAACAAGCATGAATTTGCCAACGTATTGTTTTCTTTTGCAAAAGCCAGCTTTTTGAAAAATTTGGATTTTTAGAAAGCCAGATTGGGTGGCATTGATATTTAATCTACCAGCTAATCAGTTTATAACGTTCTTACTGTTGATTGACACTTCCATTATTACATCGAAACGTGATGAGGTGACGCTCGAAATAAATCGAGGAAAATCACAATGTTAACTTTTCCTATTTACTGGCTACTACATTTTTTCGCAGCAAGGTATTATGTGGGGTTCAACCACAATGATAATGAGATATTTGCAAAACTGCCGACCGCAGGCGCATGTGGTGAGGAGCGAACACGTCGTAAGCCTTTTCGAGGGCTAAACTACCAACCACCACAGCATTCGCTCCTTCGCTTCGCATTTCCTTCAGCTACTTTTTAATCTAACAGTGGCATCAGCAATCATTCGTCAATCTCCAGACCAATCCCGCTGATGGTGATCGCTGATAGCACTGTTAGATAGGAACCACCTGAGAAAAAGACGAAGCGAAGGATAGCATGGTATGGTGGTGTGCAGTTTAGTCCTCGGAAAGGGCAATAACCTGTTTGTTCTCCACCACTGTAGTTCGGAGTTTCACAAATATCTCAGCATTCTTGTGGTTGAATTTTGTATAATACCAAAATTGTAGTGAGTAGTAAATAAAAAGATAACATTTTGATTTCGAGTACATTCTCAGCTTAACTGAGTTCAGTGCCGATTTTTGCTACCCACATCAATATCGTTGGATGGTGATTGCTAGTGGCATTGTTAGGTAGAAGTCTAGCTGAGATAAAGGCGAAACGAAAAATCGTATGGAGTGGTTGTGAGCTTTTTAGTACTCGGAAAGGATAATAGCGTATTCAATCCCCACCACATTCACCGGTGGTCAGAACTCTTGAAAATATCTCTACACCGTCGTGGTTAAATCGAGGAATTGATTCAAATACCTCATGATATCAGCATCAATATTCCATTGTGTAAGATCGCTAACAAAATCAATTTGAAGGAAAATCGTGTGTTAAAAAATCTTGACTTTCTGATGAATGGCTGTTTTACTAACATCATTTAAGCTCAAGCTTGGCTTCTGTCGATTCGCACACGGCGGGTAAGCTCGGGATGATTTCTCTCATCTACTACTTCATCACAACAATGATGGCCGTTATTCTAGGTAATCTAAGATTTTCACTAAATATGTGTGTTATATATTGCATATGGTAAGCAACAAATTACAACGCACCGAAAACATTATGGAAAAATTATGAACACTGATGAGCATTGATTAAGGGGCGTTTCCTATAGCATGCAACAGTAGAACAGTCACTGAAGTTGGTACCTTTTCTAAAACAGGCTCTCCCATAAAAACCGATTTCTCTGAGTAAGCAGTGAGCTTAGTTTCCAACATCATGGCATGACAAAGACGCGCTTGAAACTTTCCATGTGTACTCAGAGATCCGCAGAGAGATCATGCTCTCTATAGAGTTAACAATTGCAACTTCTACACTAACTTTTTCTCCAGAACTACATCTGAAACGCTTCAGATCGCTGTATCTAGATTGGATTCTGGAACAAACAGGACGGTAAGCTGTCTGAATCCATCATGATGGATAAGAGCACTCATCGAAAGAAAATAAAACGATTTGGTCCACAGAGTTATTTATGGAGCTAATATCACGCCGAGTTTTTTTCCTCTTAGAAAAGTTTGGTAGGCCGAATCGCGATGCTTACTCATGGTTGCGTGAGCGAGGCTGCGTGCATATTACAGCACACTTCCAACCACTGAGTAACACTTGCCCTAAGCTATTCATACTTGCTCACTTTCTTGCTTACTTGAATACTTGGATGGCCCGCCTTTACTGGTTGTGCGAGCCCTAACATAATTTCCACTCTTTTGTAGTTTTATTGGTTTAGTCGTTGTGTTTCCTGGAGTCCTGAGGTCAGCCAAGGCAAAATCTGTCCCAGATCGCCACTACCACGGGCAGTCACAGGCAGTCACCGCCCTTGCGAATTAGAGGGAGATTCATCACCATTGACTAATTCGATACCAGAACGGTGGTGGATCCTGGTATTGTTGTGCTGTTAGCGGGCTTCCTGATGGTTTGGAATAGAGTAACCCCTTCCCGGCCTGGGAGACAGTGCTGGGAGATGGATCTCGCCCCCGCTGTACATCGCGGCACGATACCCAGGAACACCTTCCAGCCACATTAAGGGGGTAAACCGATACGAGAAAGTCACTCAAGGTAATTCACATTTCTTAAAGAGGGAATGAGATATCATGGCAAAATGGAAAGTAGCATAATAAGCTGGAGCTTGTGCCTGGCTAATATTGCTGTTGTTTTAAAGTTACACATGTGATGTACCAGATATTCGCATGCTTCAGAAAGGATTCATCTTCGATTAGCAAAGAGATTGAAATGTCGAAGCATTCAAAAAACAAAATTCCGAAATCATGGCAAATTGAATTTGTTCACCTTTCAACTGGATTTTGAGAAGATATCACTGTCGGTAGTATCGACAAGAATTAAGACCGCTTCATCCAACACCTGAAAAGTGCTAAAAAATCGTGAGAAATAGAAGTCATCATATGACGATTTTTCCCAGAAATATTCAAGCTGTTACTTCAACGTGGAGTTGCCCATTACGTAGGCAAGTACAAATAAAAAACCTTTGAAGACAGTCTCTAGAGGAAAATTTTAAGAGGATAAGAGCAGCAGCATTAACAAAAGCTGCACCATTTGGCAGAAGTATCAATAACTCCACATTGAACTTCACCAAGTAAAAATTCAACTTTGTTAGCCTTTGGTGTTTAGACAGAATGAACGGTCACGGTGTGCAGAACAGCAGCGAAGAAAATTATGTTCGACTTCCCCTCCGATCTCTTCACAAACCACCTCTTAATGAAAGCAAGGCAGGATCGGGACCGATGAAAATACAACAGGTGCTCCGGAGAGGAAGGAATAGTCGCTCAAAGCCAACTACAAGCTTTCGCTTTACACTGAACAAACTTTTATTTGCTACGTTTAACCCATTATTTGCCAAAATACACAACTGACATTATTGAAAAATCAGTAGAACCATGCTGAACAAAAAAAGGCTAACATGAAATCGGGAGCTCTCTAGTTTGCTTGCAAATTACTAAGTTCACATATCTACAGTACACGCTTTTTTTTAATTTTCACTGACCAAGAAAATATTCGATAAGCTGAGATAGAAGCAAAAATGAATCTGTGGACAACTTCTTGTCACCAAATATTTCGTAGCGATCATTCACAGCATTTTTCAAGGCTTCATCTGTAGAATTTCACCACTGACGATGATGTTGTGATTGAATGCCCAACTTCATCACTGTAGAACAATTGTCATTATCATTCGGCTTGTTGCAATCTTTTTGAGGGATCAGTCGAATAATATTCGCTGCCGTCATAGAAACCGCCGAAGTCCTGAAGGAATTCAGGTTGCAAGGCTGGAAACATCTCTGAAATCGACTATGGGCAATCAACTATTGCTTTTGATTAAAATTCGGAAACGTTCGAGCACGGTTATCTCAACAGTCTAAAAGAGCTAATGCTGGACCAGCATTCCATAGACAGGAAATTACAAATCTCCAAGTCGCAGCTGGAGTTTGGTAGCAATCATATGCTGATGGGGTTGAAAGACGTCAAAAAGATTGGAAGGAGTGCTGGGATTTCCATGACAACGAACATAACTCATATAGTTAAATAAATTAATCGATTTAAGTTTTGGCATTCAACTCAGAAAATTCTAGTATTTCTTTTTTAAAAAGAATAAAAAATCTTTAAAAACCAATGAAAACAGAAAGACGCTACGATTAACTTTTAACACGTTTGTTAAGGTATTGTCCTGGTGGTGATGATACAGCCTGGCAAATGGACCAGCACCAACATTGAAGAAGTCGTTGGCGAGGTCAATAAAGTCCCATGCATTTCGAACGCCATGGACACCATACTCGATCTTGTAAAGTACGCCCGTTGAAGTGCAGCTATGTGATTGAAATTATTGATCCAACTTGCAGTGTATTTATCTTTCTAGGAGTCTGTTTCCCGAAAATCTTGTGGAAGCGACGTTTCGATCGCACAAAATGTGTTTGAAATTTTTTAATGGAACCCAATCAATAAATCCAGATTCTGTACTGAAGATGAGCTCAGGTCTGTTGCCATTAGAGTGCATAAATGAACTTCACTAGGAGCACCTTCTAAGGCTGTTTTGTTTTTCCACCATTATAACTTTTAATGAGTCCCCCGCACTTTTTTGGGCACCGTCGTTTAATTTTGTTTCATTTTGACATCGGCGTACCAAGTGCTTTACGGTTTTAAAATAGGTTATGCATAGGCGAATGGCTATGTTTAAAATTAGCTTTTCATTTTCAGCGTTCATTCTGTGACTGAGTGATAAAGCTTAAGATGAATCGATTGAATGGAAGAATAGACGTCCAGCTTTAAACATTTTAGAAGACCGGGCGATGTTCACTGAGCTACCGGAACGGATATCGTCAGACGGAATGAATATACTCGGCTTGGTGATGTTCAGCGTAGCACTAGGAATCACAATCGGCTATATTGGTGAAGAGGGCGTTCCTCTGAAAGCCTTCTTCAAGAGCCTAGAAACAGTCAGCATGAGGCTCATCGCTCTTGTCATCTGGTACTGTTTTATTGAACAATAAAATTGAAAGAGTTCTTGTCAGAAAAACCACGAACAATCTCAACCCAAAGATGCGCATGAGAATTGCTAAACAGTTTTCTGGACTATCCCAATGAAGAAGTTGTTAGTATTCCATTAAGAGGAGAATGGTAGAACTGCACAAAATTATTGTAGAATTTGTGAATGTGAAGCTATCACTATTTCAGCAGGCAATAATACGATAACATACGCATCTTTTTCACCTCCTTATTGCAGGCAGATAAAAGTCGAAGAAGAGATTCATTAAAAAATTTTGACCATACGAGGAGAAAAAATTTGCACTTTCTGTGTTGACACGATGCAAAAAGAACAGTTGCTTCAACGAAGCTTAAATGTGCAGATAAGCCTGACTGAAATACCTTGTTTCTACGTGTTCAGGTATTCACCAATCGGAATCACGTTTTTGATCGCTGCACAAATTGTCGGCATGAAGGATCCAGGGAAAGAACTGCAGAGGCTCATGGGCTACATGATAACCGTTCTGATCGGATTATTTATCCACGGTTTCGTAGTATTACCCATTCTTATGATAACGGTGCGGATTACACCCATCAGTCTTGAATCTGTGAGGCTTTACTGAAGAGACTGTTTGTTAGTACCTAATTTACAGCTGGGCAGGAGAAATCCGATTAAATATGTCTACGGAATGGCGCAAGCACTCTTGACCGCGCTGGCAACAAGTTCTAGGTATTCACCATTTAATCCAAGTCTATTTTAATACAGATTAGCAACTTCTCTAAAAGAATCAGGAGAAAGCACATCCTAGAACTCATTCATTTGACAAAAAAAACCAATGTTAGAATGCTTTGGTGCTTTTTGATAACATGTGAATGCCTTTTTTCCAGCTCGGCCACTTTACCTCTCTCTATCAAGTGCGTTGAGGAAAATAACGGTGTGGATTCCAGAGTGGCCCGATTCGTGCTCCCTCTAGGAGCCACCATGTATGATTCATGCACTGTTCTTGTTTTTGCTAGGAAAATAGTATGTGGAAATGTTGGTGTGCTATACTAACCTAATGCTTAACTTTTTCTTTACTTTCCATTATCTTTTCGCGAAAGGCTTTCATGTGCCGTGAAACCACATTTATACTGAGATATAAACAAAACTGGGAACCTTATGTGTGTTCCGTACCAGCAAATTACCTAGCCGGACCTCATGTGTTATCCACTGCACCACCGAGGCCTTTGCTTCGCCTTTGAATAGAGAAAGATTGTGATTTTGACTGCAACATGAGTGAACTCGGTTCAACCCGATCCAATTTCTGCTTCTTAGGTCAATCCAGTCGACTGGTGAATGTCGATGGCATCGTTAGGGTAGGAAGCTGGCTGAGAAAAACGCAAAGCGACAGCATGGGTGGTGTAACGAGTAACACGTGAGACCACGGAAAGGGTAATGGCGGTTTCGAAGCCCAACTTCTGTTGCGAGTTTCGCAAGTATTGCAGCACTATTGTGGCTACATGGACCATTCGAAAGACGTTAATTCTCTTGCTTAAAAAAATACCTTCGGTGGAATAGTGAATCCCCATGTTTGCTTAGCAGTCGTCGTATTCCTTTTCGCACTTTCAAGAAAAATTAGATAGATAGCTTTAGATAATCGCAGCTCTTTTTAATGAATGACTAGTTTTCCAGAAATATGGACGGTACGGCACTGTACGAGGCCGTTGCAGCTATTTACATTTCTCAATGTGTTGGGTTGGATCTCTCAATGGGACAAGTAATTCTCGTAAGGTAGAAAAAAATAATTTGCTGATATCCTTTGTTGAAAACTTGGTAGTTCCAAATTTTCGAGGAAAAAAGTGAAAATCCTTTCAGTTAGCAGAGAACCGAGCTGGTTTTCCTAACAGGTGTCAATTTGCGGAAAGGCTTTCGAATGTTATGCCTTTTTAACAAGTCGAACTCTTCTCCGTCAGTGCTAATTTTCAGGATATATTAACACTAGAATTTTAGAAAGGTGCTTAGCTTTCATGCCTTCTAATCACGATCGTGATTGAATTTTCTTTAAATTCACTTCGTTGGTTTGCGTAATTTCTGCTATTTGACTGGAATGCAGTTACCAAGGTGTAAAACAAAAATTTGGGGAAAAGCAATTTGTTTTATTTGCTATTAAAATGTAGCGCTCACATATTTAATGAAAATGTGCAGAAAACTGAAATGCCGAAGACTGCCGAATGCAGAAATGCCGAACTGAAGTTAAGACGTGAGCACAAAGAACAGTAATAGTTTGAATATTTCTGATCCTCTGCAATAAACAACTGTATAAAACTTTTCTGGAAGGATACACTGAGAAAACACTGGTCCAACCTAAATAACCATTTTCTAGTCTTACGGCGACGCTCGCGAGCATTGGAGCAGCTGGAATTCCACAGGCAGGTTGGTGATGTTGCCTAATGTTTTTTGTTGGACTGTTAGTATAATATCAAAACAGAATGAAGAAATGCATTTTCAGGAATAGTTACGATGATCATGGTGTTAATTGCAATCGGACTGCCGTCAAATTTATTCATTTTGATATTTCCTGTCGATTTTTTCCTAGACAGAATTCGCACTACAGTAAACGTTCATGGCGACAGCATCGGAGCTGCTGTTGTGGGAAAGCTTTGTGAAAAGTATCTCAAGCAAGGTAGGCTGCACGCTTACCTATAAATTGAAATAGTCTCCTCTATCATCTGTCGTCTCGTTAATGGTAGAGTGAGTCGACTAGGCGTTAGTAAACCTTTAATTTTGCCCTCTCTCGGGCAGAAGAAGTCCTGTGGATTCTCCTCTCCCTAGAAACTCGCTGAATACCATATCTTCCGACTAGAAATTTCGTAAAAAACTCTGACCGTCGAGTCGATGGTTTTCCTACTGTGTGGTTAACATACCAGGCAATCCATTCTTCAATGGCACACATTGTATGTTCTGCCCACCTTCAACAATTTAACGTATGAAAACGCCGTCTTCGACTTTTGATTGTTGACGTAGGTCGAAACCTTGGATTCCCGTTCTCATTTGCCTGATATAAGCTTCTCCTAACATCGTCCTTTCCACTATGCGATTCATTAACCTTAGTTGTCTTTCATCATGCTTGCGTAGCGACCAGGTATCTAACACATACGTTAAGGTCGGAATAATCACGGAGTCGAAAAAGTAGGCACGAAGTTCCGTGCTCGTCATTCCCTCCCTACTTCCTGGTTGCTCTTGAAAGCTCCTCAAGTCACTCTTTTTCTCGTGAAAAAATCTAGAACTAATTCATTCATAACGTTGATTTCTAAGCTACAGATTAATAAAAAAAAACCTCTGTTTTCGTCGCAGTTTTATCTTAGCAACATTATATAGAGGTCGCATGTGGCGCAGTGGTCGGAGGCGTTTTGCAAGACAGGTGGGGTCGACCCCAAAGCCCAAGGCCCACCAAGCCTTCCATTCCTCCGAAGTTGGAGAATTGGTACCAGACTGGTCTGGTAGGAAAGCAGCACTAGCCCGTTACATCGGTAGGCCATCGCGAGTCAATGTAAAGGCCAGTTATGCATTCAATTACCTCCAACGGTACTTAACGACGTTGAATGCATGGCGCATTTCTCAGGGATGATCAACGCCGAGAACGTTACCTTTTCTCCTTTTACCTCATATAACCCTTTATCCTTTTACCATCATAGTAATAGTTACGTTGTAATTTCGTTGGTCATCGAACTTTGTCGAGTGTACAGCAGCAAGGTTTCGAATCGTCACATCGCTGCCAAGTAGGCTTTCGACGCTCATGAAACGCGGAGGCTACAACAGTTTCATTCCCTCTTTCGTAATACTTTCACTTCAAAATCTGACTGTGCTGAAATCCATAAAGGAGAAATTTGGAGCTGCTATTTATGGCAAACGTGTTTTCTTTTTTCGTATACGTAGAGCATTGTTACAAAAACGTCTCTGTTGAACAGATATTCAGCTGTTTTAATATGAGAGCATTTAATAGAGCTCCTGTAAAATACATGTCACATGCAAGCATAAATAACTAATGTGTGAACACAGGTGCTACCAACAGCCGCAACGAACAAGGATATAGCATGCTTTCGACTCACGCCAGTCCCGATCCTACAAAGCGAATGAGCATCGGCAATCATCACTACGAGAACTCGCATATGTTGTGAACTAGCTGGTTACGCGACGATTTGCTTCTGACAGCGACTAGAAGAGCCACTAACCAAGTGTTGTGCCATATTTATATCCTATCCTAATTTTTTCCAATTTATGCTAAGAATTCATCCCTGAAAATTGCAGTCTCGAAAAAACGTCTCTCTCGAACTCTATCTAGATGGCAAAAATAATAGAATTTGTTGCTTTGACTATGAATTCATTGCAGCTAAATCAACCCTGAAACTAAAATCTGTAGCACAATCATAGGACAAGTCACTCTGAGATGGTGCATTACATTCCACTTATATCATTCTAGTGTTTGTGAGCTAAAAAGTGTTAATTGCATTGAATTCGTTAATTGTAACCTCAATTTGAGAAATTTCACGGAGAATTCAGATCTGGGAATGATGTCTTGTGTTTTCAGTTGTCCCTTTAGAGCTTGTGAGGCCAAAAGCTTGTCGTGTTGTGTTTCTGTAAATTTATACTTAGTTAGCCGATAGCTGTAGTGACTTTTGATCAGTAGCCCACGTAGTGCAATAAGATTGTTTGAACACTAGCGATTTTTAACTTGAAGTAAAAATTGCCTCTTGAAGCGCTCTCAGCAGTTTCGGACAGAATAATGTTTTATTAAAATCTAGATCTTGCAAGGCCAAACTTTCAATTTTTGTTGCTGCCACCTAGGACGACGTTTCATTTCATGGAGTCTGCGATAACAGTACAACCCGACCGGATTAAAACATTAGAAATTATAACCAATGCTAGTTTTCCAACGATCAACCACAAAATTTCGATTGCTAATGGAACTTCATTGGTTGAGAAAATTACATATCTATAGAAAAAGGTGTGCTTTACCGATATAGAGATATATATTTCTGTACTACATCATAAGGCGCGTGTGGCGCATTGCTTAGAGGCACCTTGCAACTCACATGGGGTCGATCGTGCGCCCCACTATCACCAAGCCTTCCACCCGTAGAGTTGGCAAATTGGTACCAGATTTTTCTGGGAGGATAGTAGTACTGGCTTCATACATGCACAGGTCACCACGAGTCATTGGTGACAGGTAGGTATTCAATCACCTCTAATGACTCTTAGTAAAGCCGAAGGCATGGCGCACACCTCATGGAGTGATGAACGCCGAGAGCTTTATCCTTAATCCTGCTATATTTTACTATACTTCAGTTTTCAACCACATTGCTGTTAGCATTTGAAAAGATCTTAAATCCATATTAACCATACTTCCATATTTCTTGCATATGATCACTCCATGCCGTCACTGTGGCTCGTCATAGCAACTGGAAATGGGAAAATAGTGCATTATTATTGAGAAGTTGAACACTATATACGCAATAGAAAGGATAGTGGTTGTTTTCCGATAATTCTGTTTCTCTTCAATGAGCAAACACGAAGTTGGTATTACATAGCATTTATTAGCACACAATATCTCACTTTTAAATAGAAATATATGTGTTAAGTAAATAATATGAATAGATATGTGTGTTAATATATGTTTTACCTGCTAAGACTGAAAGTATTTGGCTGAGTAGACTGAATGTCAATTTGACCATTCTAAGCTCTGAAGAAGGTGAACCGCCGAAACGTTAGCTATTGCGTACTAATAAATATTGTATACTGCCAACCTCGTGTTTGTTCATTGAAGAAAAGCAGTCAATTATTGTGATTAATGCCGAGGTTAATAGAAAGTTGGTCCTGGAGTTCTCCGGCAGCTTCCCATGATGGCCGCACCGAGAATAACGGTTAAGTTGAAAATAAGACGTTATTGTAGGACAGATTTTGCTGTATCTCTTTAATTAAATGTAATAACTTTTCTAAAGCGCGTTTAATGGAAACGGATGATGGAGTGATAATGGTTCTACTCATTGCATGAGCCAACTACTTCAGGCCCTGGTTAAACCTTGGTTCCGATCCATCCCTCGTCTCTTCCTTTCGGGATCGAGGAATTGATACCAGACATGTTTTAGACAAGTCCACTCCCTCTAATGTACGTGAGAGCACCCTAGCATTGGTTTCTCAGGATTTCAAGATGAACTAACTACAGCAGCGTGCCCTTCATTTCTGCTTACAACAAGGTCGAGAAACAAGTTGGTCTTGTTAAGCAAAAGAAGGGCCGATGATACCGCAGGACGACAATTTTTTAATCGCCACTGGATTCGTGCGGCCTTATTTGTCGAACTTCCTCCACTTTTCAATTTTTTAAGCTACTTTGAACAGTTGGTTTGATTTTTAAAAAAGTTTTTCCTCATGTGTTTAATAGCTGTGCGTGCATTTTCTGCTATATTACACTCCTCAATTCATTGTCATCAAAACCAGGAAGACGTCGGAGACTGCTTTCATCTTCAAGGTCGAATTCTCGCGATGAAATATTTCAAACAAGCACATCACTTTACATTCGCTAATAGTTTTTCGGCCTCAAACGTCTTTTAGGTTTCATGTATTTTCCACCTCGTAGACACGATTTTGAATTGGTTGAGGCCGATCTGAGGAAACCGTTTTTTTTCAGAGCTGAAATTCCAGTCTTTAAAATTGTCACCAGAATAATATTTTTGAAAGCAGACCCTAGTTTAACTTTGGTATGCACAGTTGTTATGCTGCTTTTTATTGATAAGCTAGCACGAAGTTATTACAAAGAGTTGTTCGACCACCGTTCCGACGACTACGTCTTCTTCACAGCCGAGTTGGCTCGAATCGCACAACCGCCTGTCTTTGCGATGTGGATCCTCGATGTGCCATAGTATAATGGAGGCTGACGCAGAGTGGATTGTTCAGAGAAAACAATTCATTGTCGAGAGTGAGGTTACTTTATTCGGCGATGTTTCACTGCAAAAAAAAAATCTTGCCTTGATACGATTACGAAGTCTCTATTCGCAGTAACGAATAGATGCGGACCCGATGCGAATTATTACGGCTTCGAAGAAGATAAGACTTCGAAATATTGACTTAATAAATTTTTGCAGCAAATTCGTGTTAAATTATCATTGAAAAAAATATGTTTTCACAAACACTATTTACATCATAAATTAGCGACACGGAGCGAAGGTGCATAAAGCGGTCTTTGAAACGTACTATTAGTAAGGCTTTCGAAATTGAACTATTGTTAGAAGATATGCATGAAAATGAAACTACAGATTCATCATTGACTTTCGAACAACCAAACAGATTTATTGGCTGTAAAAAAATTTGACCATTCGTGTTTGTTGACAGGGATTGCAGCCGAGTACACATCCCTCGGAAATATATGCGCAGCAACAACAACAAAAAAACACATCGAACAACAGCAGCAAGCAACAACAAAACGACAAAGACAAACAAAAACAACATACATACATACAACAACAACAATAACAACAACAATCAACGACAAACAGCAAAAACAAACAACAACAATAAGCAACGACAACAAACAACAGCAACAACAATGTTAGCTAAAAGTTAGTCACGCCGCATGGCAAGGCTATTTTGCCTACGGATGACTCATTAAGATTCCAGCATATTTCTATATCACATTCCATGCTGTTTGATATTATCCATTTACCCCTACTTCGATTTCAATAAAAAAAATAAAGGTTAAAACTCTCGGCGTTCAGCAATCCCTGAAGGATGCGCCATACATTCGATTTCGTTAAGCGTTGTTGGAGGTGATTGAATGCATATCTAGACTTTAAAATGACTCGCGGTGGCCTACCGATGTATCGAGGGAGTGCTGCTATTCTCCTAGACAATTCCGATACCAATTAGCTGAGTCCGGGGATGGAGCGCTTGGTAGGCCTAGAGAGCAGGCATCGTCCCATGTGTAATGCAGGGTGCCTCCGAGCACTGCGCTACGCGCGCTCGATTTGCATAGACCAGAATAGTGTTAACTGGTCCCACTCCGCCGTGTCATCGACATATTAAACTTATTGTCGATCCTCATATCCTCATGTCACAGTTGCGTTGCTAATCTAACAACTATTTCAATTACCTATGCTGTTCGTAAAACTGTTACCCTCATTGTACTATTATGATATCTTATATGTACCTTCTAGATGTGTCAAGCTCCGCGCACCATTTTTGCAAGATTCTATGAAATGATTATGCATCACACTACTCCACCCCACGGATCTCCCTCAAAAGCGGTCTTACTCAGGTTAGTCTCGAGGGAACGCAGCTCGTTCCTATTTGGTGAATACAAGGTTAATCTCCTACCAAAAGCGACCTTTGCTTCCTTAATACGCAGATGATCAAGGAGATGGGCTCACTGTTTCTTCTGCGTCGATTGTGCAAATACCTTTCGTATTTGCGAAGACGCATCCATGCAATGCGTGCGCCAATGTGTTCTCGTTTATGCAGATTGTTTTGTTTCAGTTAATTTTCCTAAAAGAATTCAGTCAGGTGTAAGGAAAACACATGCTAGGCAATTAGGAGTCGAACTAGTTCCCGTCTACTTCGGGAAAGACTGGGAAGCTACTCATGAGTATAGTTTGCTCCTGTGTTCGTAGCTCAGCAAGGTAAGCGTGCAGAACCAATGCTAAATATGGTAAAATAAGTGAGCTCCATTCCCTTTGCCCGAGATGAGCCAAGATTACGATGGCATTGGATAGGACGAGCGCGGAGAGACTGCTAAGACTTCACGGCCCATTCTAGGTTGCATAAATCGCAAGCAACTAAGGTAACGATCTGTATCTACAATGCACACACATTCGCACCTGAGTCCTCGACAGAAGACTTGATCATGCAGCAAGAAGAATAAGGTACAACTTCATCAGATTGGTTGGTACGAGATGACGTCACCCATTCAACGTCGTTTTTCTTGCCGAAGAAGAACCGTTCCTCAAAACATACTACAGCAGAGGAGTGGGTGGCATTGGGGTTCTCGTCAACACGTGTTTGGTAATAAACATCGATCCATTTGAACAGCAAGCAGCCCAAAACCGACGTTTACGATTGAAGAGTTACGGATCAATACTGACTTTGACAATTTTCGTTGTTCACGCACATACTCCCAGCTTCGATGAAGACGGAGTCGAAGCGTTCCATGTAACCGCTCTCCCTTCTCGTTCCATTCTAATCTGTGGGTCTCAATGTGACGTTCTTCAAACGTTCTTCTTGGTCCAATCATAGCGTAATTCCTAAACCCCAAAAAAAAATTTAAAAAAGCGGTGAGTTTTTCGAGAAGCTGTTGATCGTCTAATTGCTACAGAGTTCTTCGTCTTTTTGTAAGTGTTATTGAAGCGTTTGACCTAGTAAGTTGCGTATTAGTGTACCCTTCCAGGCTCTGAAGAAGGCGATACTGCCGGAACATCAGTTTTTAACGGAGTAAAGAATAATGTAACACCTCGTGTTTGCTCAATGAGAATATCGAGAACTATCTCGGCATTATTGTACTTGTATTTCACATAAATTTAATAAGAGATAAAATAGCATTGAAAAACAAACAGTATGCAAATATTCATATATACATACACACAAGACAAAGAAAATTTATGCAGTAAGTTTCATCTGGTGATGTTGTGGAAGTTTTGAGAAAGTGAATAGATTGTATGATGCTTTGACCTTTCCCGAGTCTAAAGACGGCGAAACAACCGAAATGTCAGCGAATAATGTGATAACAACCTCGTTTCTGTTCGTCAGGAAAGCAGAAAATTATTACTTCTTATATTTTGGTGAAATACATACAGCGTGGGACTACTGCCAACAATTCTTCGAAATGGATCAGCAACGTCTGAAAATGCGAAGATCGCTTGAATTGAACAAGTTCTGTTGCACAACGGTTGTCGGTAATACGTAACCCTACTAACAAAGCAGAGGATAATAGAGAGCGCTAAAAAAATCTCCATCTCGTAAGACATTCTCATCGAGCCCCTCAACAAAAGGCCGTCATTTTCTTATATCCGTCACCGAATAATTGCAGTACAACTCCTCAGCGAGCAAGCTGTTTCTAATTACATAAAAAGTGTGGTCATCTAAAGCCTAAAGTTTCTATTTACTTCAAAAAACTAGCGATCCTACTGCTTGTTTGCCTAATATCTGGGTTTTCCTATAAGCTTAGATAGGTTTTTAAACACCTATTCATTTCAGCTCATTATTTTGCAACAATGACATCTTCGGAACAGCAAGGAATCGAGTGGAGCACTCACAGCATCAATTCGGATGTGACGACTTTCAGAGTTACATCGAGTTGAATCCTCTGAAGTGGAACAACGCACACGAGAGGCACGGTGAGACCTCAAAACGATCGAAGCAGTACCGTACCTGAGATTACCAGCATCACTACCACTGCGCTATCCAACCCTTTATTGTACATAGGAAAGTATTATTCCTAAAATAGACTTTTATTTGTCCCTAATTAGCAGGTAGTCTTTATTTGTAATTTTTAGTTTTGGTTTGACTCAACACATTCACTATCGCACGGTTAGCGATAATTCTTTGATAGATGGAAAACTTGAATGTTCAGAAATGACGAAAGTGACTTTTCTTCTTACTCTGTAGGTATAATAACAGGTTTTGCAGAAATCAATGCCTAATTTCAATCTTTATATTTAAAGTGGCATATATGAGCAGATAAACTTTGTTAATCAAGATAAAAACCATTAGAATTTTCACATTTTTGCTATGAAATACAAATCCATTTATGTCAATTGCATACAATGCTAGACTTTTGGAGACGATGAAATCGTAGAGGACAACGTCGGCATTCGCTTAATGAAACGCTGCTTCCACAAAAAGTAATCAAAGTGCTTGAAGAAGTTGTAGCTGATTGGCGAGATGTCGCGAATATGGTAGATGAGGGAGAGTTTCGTACCTTGTCCCTACAACCTTCTATTGATTCGGCTCTCTCACGTACCCCCATGGATTACTGTGACGAAATATTGGTGCTTTTCTGTTGATCAATGAGGGATGCAGTCTTTGAAGTTTTTGGTGCATTTCGTCAAATATCTGGACGAACTTCTTCCCCGTTATCACTTCAGCCGGATTCAGAAAGCTTTGATGGCTAAAACTAGCTATACACCAACAGACAGTCAGCGTGACTTTATTTTGGTGCAGTTCCGGTTTTGGAAGGTGTAGCGAAGCTTCGTCGCGTTCCGACAAACCGATTGTCGCCGTCTTTGATAGAGGAACCATTTGTCTTTCATAATACGGTAGAGAAACGTATTATTCTGGATGCGTAGAAGAAGCGCTAACAATACCACATAACGCCAATTTCCTTGACTGTCATTCAATTCGTGCAGCATGCTTGTTCTCCTTTGCAAATTTCTTCCAATGATCGTAGGAATTAAGGTAATTACAAAGAGGTTATCAACATGTTGATGAACAGTGGCACTAGCATTTGTTTCTAGAAAAACCAATTCATCGTAGGAAATAGCAGAACGGCGACCACGGCACTCATGAACCTTCGAGGTCCACTGCGCGACTAAGTTTTCTGAACCGTCGTTGCACTGTGCGTTCGCTTCAATATTATCAACTTCATAATTCATTAATATTTCGAACTGCTTATGTTGCGTGCGCCCGCGGCTCAATGAAAAATTTTTGTCCAAGGTTCTATTTTGACATCTAAGATTCCAAACTTCAAAATTTGTCAAAACAAGGCTTGAATTATAATTCTGTTAGTGCAGCAATGCACAAAAGACTTCTTCAAAAGTGTGTACAGCAAAAATGGAATTACAAATCGGATATTAATGACGAAGCAATCTGATATAGATATGTATCATGTATACACGTAATTTTCGATAAGAAACTGTCAAAGTTCGATTCTGGAAAGGAACAGTAAATTTTATTTAAAAAAAAGCATGGTAGCCCGTATAGTAACTATTCCTTAAATAGTTACTATTCTCTACAATATCGCATGCCTCCTACATTAACTGTTCGCTTATAACTGTCTTAAATCTTTCTCTCGGATCTCTTTGGACCATCGACTCGGATCATCGGCTCTGATGAAGACGAAGACGTCGAAACGTTAGCCGATAATAAAGATTATTATCAGCCTCGTGTAAGCTCATCAAGGAAAAAAAATACATGTCTTAAATCTATTTCATTCACATGACCTTTTGATAAGTCTGTACCTAGCCTTTCAGATAACTTTTATCCACGAGCTATTCCTTTACTGTCTGATTGAGTCCTCTGGCATGCCGCCTCAATTGATGCACTTATCACGTATGTACAGTGTCATGCCCTGGGTCAGCGAGGTCGTTAGTTTCCATTGACAAGGCTCCACTCACTACAGAAGTAATACAACTCATAGCTTTCGTCTTCAAGTGCTCGTAGCGTTCGTTGGATTTTCATCCAGGCCCTGAGTTCATCAGTGCCCCAGCCCGAGTGTCCGACTAGCTTCCTTCAGTTGCATCACTTGTTCTCATCTCAATCTCGTTCGTATATATTCAGTTAACCAAATATCGTCACATATTACGTATTATTATTGTACTGTTGCTATTGCTATAAACTGTTATAACCCAAACTCGAGGATGTCCACGGCAGTTACGGAAAAAAGTCCCGCGTGGCAAATTTATACAAAGTCGAGCATTCCACGTACAGTTGGCGGACAAAAGACAAATCCGACCAACTCCCCAATCCACTGGCCAACCAACACAGCCCGAACATTGTTTCATTCGGGGCTTAATCACGGGTCCATTGATGCAATGCCACTTGTTGAATCTCTTTGTTGGTCTAGATATAAGTTTTGGAGAAAAAAAGCAAAGGAGAGGACCTTGCAAGCTTCTGAACGTCAAATTCCCATTTTTGCAATTGAAAAAATTTTAAATCATTTTAGTAATGATCTGTAAATTGTGAAGCTAAGGCTCTGATTAAGCCTTCAGGGTTGATCAATCCCTGAGGTATGCGCTATGCATTCGATTTCATTAAGCATTGTTTGGAGGTGACTGAATGCATATCTGGCCTTTACAATGACTCGCGGTGGCCTACCAATGTATTGAGCTAGTGCTGCTATCCTTCCAGACAGGTCTGGTACCAATTTGCCGACCCCGAAGGGATGGAAGGCATGGTGGGCCATGGGCGCGGGTATCGATTCCACATGTGTGTTGTTGGGCGTCGCCGACCCTGCACCATACGCGCCTCTGGTAGTTGTAATCACCTTAGTATAAGCGATAAAATTCTTTGCAAGTTGCCATTTGTTACTTTAAGTGTAAAGGCGGGCTCTATGTTCGTCACAGTGAGTTGAAATTAGCACATTTCAAGAGCTGTCTGTTTAAAGTAGAAGGCTGCGCTATTTTCGACCACTTACACATTTTAATCTACTGCGTATTATTGCAACTTTTCCAATAACGATTACAGCGTGCCAAGATGAGTTTGAAGTCTACTGTTAAAAACCGAGGAAACTTCTTACACAACCTAAGAGATCTCCTTACTTGTTAAGAGCGTAATAGTAGAAGAAACGGAATTCAGAACAAATAACTCTTCTACACATTGCCGTTTTTCACTACTCATTGCAGGGCGCAGAAAAAAAATTAAAATGAACAGAAATCTGCTAAACTACTATAAGCTTGAATGAAATGGGAGTTTTGAGTTTTTAATAATGTTTCTTCCTTCCTCAAGTGTTTCTATCCATCACTATTAAAGGTGATCGTTAGTAATTCAAAGTAAAAAGCGGTTTCCAGTGGGTAGTGTAGAATCCGTCAGCAGCTAACCTGTTCTTAGTTTGTCCAAGAAACCCTCTGATACCAATGAAGTGTCGTAAAATCCTGTTCTATCCTTCTTTCTCATTTCCCCTACCTGCCGCGATCGGACTCAATCCGAATTAGAACGAGCTTTGCAAATTTCCAGTTTGTCATTTGGTTATATTCTGGTCTTTGCCTCTCTCGCTTCTATATGCCTTTCATGGGCACTGTGAATCTCACGTAGCGTTGTTATCTACTCTTCCAAACACCGTGAGAACCCGTTCAGTTCTACCATTGACCGTGTAATTTTCGTTTTCGTCCATTGCACGCTGCCCACTTTTACGTATCCTGCGCCATGTCGGTGTCTCTAAATCTGCCCAATTCACATCTAAATCGCCTTTCAGTAACAATCCACCACAAAGTTAAAGCGCTTTTACTCTTTGGGTCTTTCTTCTAGTTTTCATGCAGAACTTCTTCAATTTTGTTGTGTAAAAATCAGCTAATGAATGGAAACAAAGGATAGTACACGAACCATGAAAAAAACGAGATGTATTCTACGTGATAAGAAACGGCTATTAAAAAGGTTTAGCTGCAAATATCTCAAATCGTATAATGGGAACTCTCCTAAATAATTAAATAGATTGTCTTCGCAAACTGGGTGCCATGCAGAATTTTCTCTGGAATTCTCCTTGTTTTGAAACTGCCATCAATTGGAGAAGGCAAGTTCAAATGTTGGGATGAGGATTTGTCTTCTTTATTAAAATACTAAGTGGTGGTCGAACTTAGTTTTCACTAGGATCTCTTGATGAACGTACCGGGGCATCACAGTTCCCTCAGGCTGTAGGCCGCTGTTGTAGTGGCCAAAGATCCTGCCATTAGCTTTTCGACTCTTCGACGACGATTTAGCGAAACGGATCTCCAAAGTGATAGCTATTTTTATCCACAGTAGGTTCCACCTATTTCATACTGGTTATAAAGGTGAGTTAGTTGGTTGTTAATGAGTGGCACAATGGTGGTCATTTGCTCTGCAAACCATGGAACATTGTAACCTTATTAATCAATCGTTTAATTACTCTCATTTGTTATCGCATAATTTTGGAAATAGTTTATTCTTCTAATCGATATATTCGTAGGGAAATACAACCTGTTATTCAGGTCGTTACTATGAATGTTGAAGAAGGCTTAAGGGTAGCTTTGGGTGGTGATCTTCATCCCGAGCACGATACAGTTTTCCATCTAAGAAGATGGCTAATTGGATACGACGGAGTGGGTCTAAAACAGCCGCAACTATTTTATGTTTATTATTGTTAATTACTGTTCTCTGCTTTGTGTAAACAGAAAATTCTAAGGAAATAGAGAGAATGAAAGAAAAGAAAGAACTTAGAGAGATATAGTGCTCTGAACTAGGCCTAGCTGAGACATGTGGCTAGGCCCAGTTCTTGAAAAACCAAGGATTAAGGCACATAGCGCCAAGGTCAAGGTTTTTTACGCTCCTGTTTTTATTTCCTTATCTGTAATTAGATCTATTATGTAGTTCTTTTTTAAATTTTCTTAAAGCTCTCTGTGTTTATATTAGAGTATTATTTATGCTTTTCCAGCATTTTTATTCTTATGTGGACAAAGAAGGACGCTTAGACTATCTAACTGTGGTTGAAGTAAAATCAGATTAACAGGTCAAGTGTGAAGATGTTCATTTCATCGTTGCGTGGTCAAACAAGGTTGGACCCCAGTACCTCTGACTCTCCATTACTAGTCGTTCGGGATGGGTGAAGTGCTTTCGTCCAGATATAAAGACCAGCAAATCTCTGAATTTTCTATAGCTAATATTTTGGAACTGGCTGTGAAGTGACCAACAAATGCGAACTGCTGATTTGTTATCCGTGGTAATCGACAGCAATTGAAGAGGTAAAATGGTTCGTCGTGTTTATCTTTAAGTGGTAGTGGAAACTATTAGCGACAATGGTTAGAAGGTTATTTGATTTTTAGGTCCAATCCTACTGAGTTTAATGCTAAGACAAAAAAAGTGGTTCGGAGATTTTTGCTCACATCCCTTTCCCCAATAACGCGACTTACAATGGGCAAAAAAAAAACGTTGTATACGATTGCTTCTTCCTTCATAAAACTGTCACTAAAAACCGAGTGATAGCACAGAGCACTCGCAGAAACTAAAGAGTTGCATTCCGTCAATATTGAAAATTATGATGAGTTCAGGTGAGAACCAATGCAGAATTCGGACTATAGCGCTACCAGCAGTGGCTGACCTAATGGAAAGAAAGCACATTTATGCAGATAACTGCTGTGGAAGTGACCTTTAGCGCGAGAAATTAGTCCTGGCAAACCACTTATAGAATAGGCACGTGCGAGAAAAACGTGAACCGACCTTCCATAGAAGTCGAAAACGGCGGACGAAAGCCCAATAGAAACGGTGTGGCTTGGTCGTGTTGCATGGAGAGATAGTAGGGAGATTTTTACCAAATCCACAACGTAACGTTGCCATTTTGTGGCAACACATCAAGAACTCGTGAAATTTGTCATAAAATACAACTAATGAGACTTGTTCATGGAAAAAACCAACCAAATGACGTATTCTTCGCGTACCAGGAAAACTAGCGTATCACGCAACATTCTCTTAGTCACTTGTAGGTTCGTTTGTTTGTTGGTATTAAGGATCTGCTTTGACTTCATGCACTCAGTTATGACCAATAAATTGTACCTAAGTTATGTTTAGAACGAAGGCGTTCAGACGGCTTTAAAAGCTTGTGCCATTGAGGAAGGGAGGCCCTATGCTCACCCTTATAAAAAGCATTTTAAAGACATAAATTTTGAAAATTTAGCTTGGAAGGAATATTTTCGGGTTAATACTTGAAACACTGTTGAAGAATTGTGAAAGTAAAAGTCAATTAGACTCTGGCGCTCACGAATTTGTTTTTAACGGACAAAATCAATACATATTATCCCAAATGGGTGCATTTCGTTATTTGTGCAAGTGATCGTTTAGGATATAGCAAAAGCTGCGGAGAAGTACAGAGAATATTCAAGGATTCGGAGGTGCTTGGGATACGACAACTTTACCAATGTGAAGAGACATTATGAAGACAAGGTAAGAATTTTGAACTTCACGAAGATTTTATGGAAACTCTACACACCGATGTTAATGCTCTAGGTTTGATATTGTAAATGCAATCGTGTAGGTGAGTGTATGTTTGCAAGTAAAACACTAGCAAATGAAAATTTTCGTCTGTAGTCTTGCTAACCTTTTTCAGAGTTTCATCAAGAAATTTTTTTGTGTCAGTTAGGCAAATATGAATTCCGCCGTTTCGCAGTCTATGAAGTCCTTTAATAACGCCTCCTCACTAAATCTTCTCCTTCAGTCCTAATATCACTGTTGTTTTTTAACAGTTACGCCGGTAGCTGTTGAAAGTAATAATTGATAGTCCCCATTCGAGTCGTAAATCTAAATATTCCGTTAAACTGTCCTCTGTGAAATTTTCCTTCATTTTTGTCGATTAACATTGTTCACAACATGAGTGCCGTAATAGGATAAGTGGGTGAATAACCCGATAAATGGAGATGTCACCTAACTTTTTCTCGCAGGTTTCGAGACTCAACACACGAGCTACAAAATGTTTAAAATGTATGTGATCAGTCGCCATGTTCTGTCATTCGTTGCATTTGTATCTTGTTGAAAACCCGACGCACACAACATTTTTTAATAGTCAATTTGACTTGATAAATTTTGGATGAATGAGCTAGAAATAGATGTGACTATGCCATAGTGGGTGACGCATCAAATTGTTGAAGAAAGCGACCGAAACGTCCACATTATCATTTCACATGACGTCTACGACGCACCCATTGTTTACTCCATTGAGACAACACACAACAGGTACAAAAGAATGAAGTGAATAATTCAACGAGACAGGAAGTGGTCAGTTGACAACCTCCTCGCAATGACATAGACAACATAGTGGCCGCATGCGGCAGTTTGAATAGCCGATGTGAGCTGCAGAAGGGCTATCTCATCATGGTTAATTTCGATGCACTGAGTTGTCCCACGGATCTCACTCAAATGAGGAATCTCGACCCGGTTAGTCCTGAGGCTACGTGGTGCGTCCCAGATGGCGAATACGGTGTTAATCACTCAAAAGACCGACTTTCTATAAGCCTCGACAAAGATAGTTGATATATTTATTTATATGATCTTGTAAATTGATCTTCTTTAGCTGATGCGAGGTTGGTACAGGTCTTCGTTGTCGTTGTCGTCATTGTTGGTGTTGTTGGTCGACGGCTGACGTCTCGGTGATTTCACCTTCCTCAGAGCCCGGACGTATTTTATATCAGAATACTTTAATTATTCGGTTGAAAAAAGGCTAAAGTATTAATGAAGATTAAAATTTTTAATTAGATGTTGGGTGCTACGGTCAAATGTAGGTCTGCACCATATTGAACAGAAAGGCTACTCACCGTGATGTTACGAGTGGGACTGGCCCACTCGTTGTTCACGTGGGGTGGCGAGCAAGACAGACCCCGGGGTCAACATATTATTTTTAAATAGGGCGCCGGGTCAAGTGTTGATAGTGTGGCCTTCGCCTTTCCGTGTGGCCCATCTTTGGATTTTCAAATTTATTCAAAACGCCTCAAGAGTTTGGCGCGTTGATGTTTTCGATTCCTGCGCCAGGATCCGCACAGTCACTTAAAAATCACCGCCGTTGTGCTTCTGCGCCCTATGCGTACCTAGAAGAGTGTTTTGACGTATTTTAACGTTCCCATCTAGGTGTTTTTTTATGCGGGCACAAAGTGCTCTACCCGTTTCCCCTATGTATTCCTCACTACTTGCGTTACATGAGATCAAGTGTATTATACTTGAACTCATGCAATGCCCGTCTCCCCGTTAGGACAGATCATACAATTTTCTAAGCTGCACAAACGATCATAGAGACGGTTGCGAACTAACTGACGGCGTAGGGTTTTGGGTGGGAAGTCAGTAATCGTTACATAATTTTCAAGACCACTTTTTTTAAAGCATCTCTTAATGGTGTAACTTACTTCATATGATATGAAGGGTAGCTTGAAGGGAATTTTACTTACGTTCGAAACAATATTTTGGGAAACCACCCTACGCTTTTGTCTAACCCGACTGGCTTCTACTTCGTAGCCACTGAAAATGGCTATTCTTCATGGCAGGTTTTGCGATTCCCTCCTTTCCTCTTCTCCTGTGCACACATTTTTAGCCGCATGGTACATGTTTTTGATAAATGCTTTTTTATGTGTGAAGGACGAGAGGAAAGGTAGTGAACTAATATGTCTTTACTACTTGGCTTACGATACCATTTTGTTATATAGCCACTTTCTGAGAGCTTTATTTGGATGATTAAGAATGGAAATCAGTTTTCGGTCTGTTTTTCTCGTATAAATTTTATATACTCTAACTGTCGGTTTAACAATTTAAAGCACTCATCCAACAGTTCTTGAGTGGAACAGACGATGAAGCAGTCGTCTATGTATCGACAGTAGAGTAAGCGTCGGTGATCGAGAACAGGAGCTTTCATTTTAGACATGCAAGCGATGGCAAGGCTTGATACTAAACGTTGTCCCATGGCCAATCCTTTAATTTGTGCAAAATACTTTCCAGACCATCTAAAGATTGAAAAACTAAGATACTGTTTTAAGAGAGTCATTAGTTGTGCAATCGAAAAGCCGTACATTTCCATTTTCTTTACGAGCTCTACGAGCAACTCGAGAATGGCTTACATTGTGGAGTCATTCGATACGTTGGTATGAAGTGAAGTAACATCGAATGACTCCATTACATGCGTGCTGTTTGGTTGCGCGCATCGTAGGTGGTCTGGAAATATCTTTGTGTTAAATAGATGGGTTAGAATAAATTTTAGTAACTGGGTCAGGATAAGGTTTAGGAGCCACGTTATTCTATGCGTTGGCCCGCCTATACAACTGATGATAGGTCTAACTTTAAATGATGATAGGTTCGTTGATGTAATATCATCAGCTGAAGTAACTCATGTGTTTTAATAAACAAGTAAAGGACAGGGCAAATTGGATGTTCGTTTTTAAGTCGAGAAATAACTGAAGCCTCTAAGCCCGCGGCCTTTGCCGTATTGATCCATTCTTCATTTATTTATCGGTATTGATTTCTACACTCCTTTTCACAGGATGCTCGGTAGAGAGAAACATCACTGAGATACTCATCTGTTATTCTATTATCCAACTGACTAGGATTAAAACAAGCCTCACTCCACTGACTCCGAATGGACCCATCCTTTTCGCAGCCTTGGATAGGACGACTATCGAGAGGCCGCTAAAATCTCATGGCCAATGGATGCTGCTTCGATTACAAAGATCTACGGTGACGATCTGTACCTACAATGCACGTACACTTGCATCCGATTCCTCGATAGAAGGCTTGCTTATGCAAGCAAGGATGATAAGGTACGACGTCATCAGTCTGGCCGAGACGAGACGACGCCACCCATTCAACGCCATCTATGACAATGGAGAAGAACTGTTCCTCGGAACATGCGACAGTAGGGGAGTCGGGGGCGTCAGAGCTTTTGTCAACACGAGTTTGTCCATGAACACCGATTCATTCGAACAGCTTACAACATGAATCTGACGTTTGCGATTAAAAAGATCTAGATCAACAGCGACTTTTACAACCTTGTTCGTTTACGCACTGATATCAAGCTATGACGACGGAGAGGACGAAGAGTTCTATATACACATGAGGATGTT
This sequence comes from Angiostrongylus cantonensis, assembly GCA_009735665.1. NCBI lineage: Eukaryota > Metazoa > Nematoda > Chromadorea > Rhabditida > Metastrongylidae > Angiostrongylus > Angiostrongylus cantonensis. The sequence goes on from MQTX01000300.1 coordinate 99,276, forward strand.
CTACAGAGAACACCGTGCATTCTTCAAGGTCATTATTGGAGATTTTAGCGTTTAGATTGGACTAAGAAGAACGCTTGAAGAGCGTCACATTGAGATTCACAGATTAGAGTGGAACGAAACAGGGCGAGCGGCTATCTGAGTTTATCATGACGACTAAGACCATCCGTGGTAACTCGCGACTCCAGAAACCCAACCCTCAGTGTTGGACGTGGGAATCTCCCATTGGAGAGTACCACAACGAAATAGGCCACATCATAGTAAATAAAAGGTTTTGCTTAACCGATATCGCTGTTGTTCCAAAATCCTACACGAGAGACTGATAAGAGAAGATCTTAAAGAGAGAAGAGCAGCAGCAATGGTCGAAGCTACAGAGGCTGGGAAAAGCATTCGCAAAGCACACGGAAGCTTCGCCGATTGCAGATAATTGCACTCCGACGCCCAGACGGAACAATAACAGCGTCCAGAAAGGCAATGGGAAAAATCATCCACGAATACTGCTCAGATCTCTTTGATAGCCACGTCCACCTCCCGTCATATGAAATAAAAGAGGATGGATATGTTGCCCCACCGGTTCTCCCTTCCGAAATCCGAGATGCCACTCCGTCGTTGAAAAATCGAACAGCACCAGGTCCTAACAGGAAAAGATCAGAACATCTGATGAACTTTCGCCAATCTTCGTAAACACACTAGCTCGGATCATCACAGGTCACCTGTCTGAATGCGAGGTCCCCACTCAGTGGACGAAAAGCAAGACTGCGTTATTGCTCAAGAAGGGAGACCTACACGATATAGGCAACTATCGCCCAATCTGCTTGTTGTCAGTCGTCTACAAACTTTTCACTTGAGTCATCTTAAACAGAATTTGCAGAACATTGGACGAAAGACAGCCATGCGAGCAAGCAGCGTTTCGAAAAGGATTTAGTATGATGATCCTCATTCACACGATAACAAGGCTCATGGAAGTATCGCGAGAGTACAAAAGACCGCTCTATCTCTCTTTCATCGACTTACAGAAGGCCTTTGATTCAGTTAAGATAGAAGCAGTCATGGAAGCCCTTGATAGTCAAGGAATTCCTGCTCAGTGCATAAAGATTCCTCGTAGGCTGTATAAAAAATTTCATAACCAAGATATAATCATTCTACAACGATACTAACATTGACTTTAAAAGAGGAGTTAGGCAAGACGATACCATCTCGCCAAAATTATTTACCGCCACCCTCCAGAACGTCGTGCATGCACTGGAATGAAATAATACGAGAATGAAAATCGATGGTCGGCAGTTACATCATTTTCGCCTTACTGATGAGATCGCCCTTATAACACGAAACATTTACCAAGTGGAATGAATGCTTGCCAACTTTGATAAAGCCCGTGGAAACATTGGTTTCCGGCTAAATCTTGCAACAACGTTGTTCATGAGAATCAGACTGGTTTCGTATGCGCAATTCACACTCAACGGGAAGAATATCTCCGAATGCTTCAGTTACGTCTATCTAGGTCGAGAATTCGACATGGTGAGCGACGTAACTCCAGTGTTGAGCAAAAGGAAACCATCGGCTTGAGGTGATTTCAATACCATTGCGAAGAGAACAAAGAATACCCTGCTCCGTGCCCATCTTTTTGACTCAACGGTACTTCCTACCTTAACGTTTGCATAAAAAATCAGCGCATCGCTGCGTAATCAGGACGAAAGATCATTCAGCATTTTGAACGCGAAGTCGAAAGGACGATGGTAGGAGTATTCCGTTTTACACTAGCAACTGAAAGGATCCGAAGCTCCGTCCTGCGTTAACGATCAAAACTCAAAGATGCCGTTCTGTACATTAGACGGTCGGAAATAAGATGGGCCGAACACCTAATGCGTATGAATGACAACCGATGGACAGGAGCCGTTGGTCACTGGATTCCTCGAGATGTCAAACGTACTGCAGGAAGACCACCGATTCGATGGTCAGGGTTTGTCACGAAAAGCCTTATAGAAAGATGTGATGCTCAAAGGGTCTCTGGAGCGAGCCTAACCAACTGTTTTACTCTTTCACCCAATAGGAAAAACTGGAAGTGTTGATTGTGCTCACTAGAATCATTCGACGATCAACAGGGCTACAGGTGAAAGGTGACACTGGTGAGTTGTTTCACAGCTGTTCTCGAGATTATTAAATAGTTTATCGAAAGGAGAGCAACATAGAAAAGCTAGAAACGAGCAACTAACCTCTATTTTATTTTAATCTCTATGATGAGTCACCGTTGTTTTACAGAATGTGTGCGGGTAGAAAAGCTGCCGGAGTAGAGTCAAATTAAGCTGCAACACATTTTCAAATGCTTACCGCATTATGATTGTACGATGGAAGGTAGTAACGTATACTAAATGATATCATGTATATCGCAACGATACAAAACGATAAAGCAAAGTTTTCTTAGAACACTCCCATGCTTGCAATTTCTTGATTTCTCCTGTCATCGTGCAATTATTGTTAATCGTCAAAAAACTGGTAAGTTCGTAAAGGCTGAAAACTAGGCGTCATCCCTTGCGGCGGGTAGCAAAATTGGACGTTGTCGTAAATGAGACTTTAAAGTCTAATGTAGCCTCACTTACAGACAAACTGCACTAGATATATACGTCAGTCAAGATTAACAGCTGAAAGGTTCAACGAAAAGGACAACGGCATCGTCTTTATAGAAATGAATATCGAGGATCCCCGAAAGGTTGAAAGCCGGACAGAATTTTTTGTCTTCGATGACATTAAAATTATGGGAAATCCATGTTTTTTTTAGTTCATGAAAGTCGTTCGAATTGGTGAATACCTGCGTTCGTTCTTTGGATATTGTGAATATTTTCAACATTTAGTGCTGGAAAGAGAAAAACAAACAGGGAAGCCATCACATGGTGAGCATGATTAAGATAGCCCTCTGCGCAATGAGCCATTAAGGTAATGAGTAAAAGTGGAGGGCCAGATTTCCGTTTAAGACCATGCATTTGGTACACAGGATGGGCAACTGATCAGAAAAAATCGTAAAATCGCAATAATCACATAAACTTTTCATGGGGGAATTAAAGCAATCAGAATATTTTATAAAATAATGTGCCCAAGTAGTGAATTCCCTTCAGTTGCGCTAAGCGAGTACAACCACACAACTGGTCTGATCTGGCAAGACTTTCGAGCTCATTAACAAAAAATGGCGTTTGATATTGTCCGACATCATCACTGCTCTTGCTTCTTTCAGGAATTTGCATTTTCGACATGAAAGGCATCGCCCTTACACAATATGTGTCACCAAGCAGTCCGATCAATTGCCTAATGCAAGTGTGTGTCTTCGATGACATTAAAATTTCTTCTGAAGTTCTGAAGAAGTAGAAAATATTATGTTCTGCGGAAAAAAATGTCCAAATACAAACTGTATTTTTAAAGCAACGTATTTCAGCTAAGAACACGGTACATTGACATAAATGCTGACCTCATCAAAACTTATATACATTCTTACATTGAAGTACAGCTGATTAAAGTAGCATGTTGTTGATGAGTGCACCAGCCCGCATCAGAAATCTATTCTAAGATGCCGGCTTAGATTAAATGTGATCATTTGGCATTCTTTCTTGCTATTCATTTTGGCATTCATGGCATTTATCCAAGAAACCTCAAGTTTTGGCATCCTGTATAAGGATAGTGAATTTTACATAAAAGTCGTCTCTGTCATGGTTTTGTATCCTATGCGTCCCTACTGGTGTGCTTTGTCTCGTTCTTCGTTTTAGGGTTAGGTTTTCTTTTATAGGATACAAAATGATCCTCCGCTTCGCCAATATACTTGTCACCACAAGTCTTACAAGAGATAAGGTACATCGTACCTGAACTAATGCAATCGTCGCCCCTGCTATGAGGGGAAATTACGCGGTTGAGAGCTACGTGGCAACGAAAAGTATTTGGTGGTGTTTTAACTATCGCTTTCGATTTCTCTAGAACTGCCTTTCACAATCGTCACTCTGTGGATGCCTTTCATCGTTAATAAGGGGTAAAATAAGTGGGATTTTAAGCCAGCTGAACCAGTCGTTTTGGGCGTCGCTCTCATTCTAAATTTTTTTGCTGGGGTTGCTATTTTGCAGTCATTGGAAACGGTCATTTGCTCAGCCAAATCGCACGATTCCTCCTTTTGCTTCCTCTTCATGCATGCAGAGCTGGCTGCTCGAAGCATGTTTTTCACAATAGCCCTCTTTGTGTGTGAAGTGAGGGAACAGAGAAAATAAACCAAGATTTTTTGTTATTTGCTTTTTTATTGCCAACGCTTTAATTAGCACAAAATTTTTGCTAGTCCCTTTAAAACTCTAGCAGTTTTAGCACGCTCTTAAGAGAGCCATATGCACCTGAAGAGACAAGCCATGTATATTTTTTCTCCATTCGCGTTCAATAACAAGTTCGAGGATGGGTTGCATTGTGGAGCCATTCGACAAATCGGTATGAAGTTAACGCACGCTTTGTTAGAGATGCGTTACGTAGACATTCTAAGAACATCTGAGTGTTCTTGAGACGACATGGATTGTGTTAAAGCAACTGGATAAGTATTCGGCATAGAAACCACGTTATTCTTTTCATTTGCTCGCCTGCACAACAGGTAGTTGGTCTAACCTTGAAGAATGATAGGATTTGTTGATGTAAGGTCACCAGTTGGTACTAATATATGTGTTTTAATGAGCAAGTGTAAGAAGGGCAATGTTGGCCTATCCATTTTAAGGTTCGGAACAACGGATGGTTGTAAGCCTAACGCCTTTGTCACTTTTACCTATTGACTCGTTCAGTTTTCGGTATTGTCTTTTGCACTCGTTTTCAGCGCGGATCGACTTTTGTGCTCGTTTTCAGCCATGGATCTCTCTCATATGGGGGATCTCGAGCCGGTTAGCCGCGAGGTTACGTGGCGCGTCCCCAGGTGGCGGATAAGGGGTTAATCGCGAACCAAAAGCGACCTTTGCTTCCTTGAGACACAGGTGGATCCAGGGATGGACTCACTGTTTCTGCTGCGCCGATTTAGCACAAACTTTCTGTATTTGCTAGGCGTATTCATGCATGCGTATGTGAGTGCGCTCTCGCTTTATGAGAATTGTATTCTACGAGTCAATTCAGCCAAAAGCCTACAATCAAGTGACAGCGAAGGATATTGGAAGCGGTTAGGAGTCGCCTCCAATAAATAAGCTCCATTACCACTCTGGGAGAGCCTGGCAAGCTACCCGTGAGTATAACAAACCGCCACGTTCAGAGCCCAGCAAGCTACACGTGCGTATCAAAAATGCTAAACACAGTAAAAAAAAAACAGGCCTCATTCCCCAGACCCCGAAAGCGCCCCCAATTTCGCAGTGTGGGGTAGGACGAGTACGGAGAGACTGCTAAAATCTCATGGCCAAAGGAAGCTGCCTGGATCACGAAGAACTAAGGTGACGATCTGCACCTACAATGCACGTACATTTGCATCCGAGTCCTGAGTAGAAGACTTACTCATGGAAGCAAAAATGATAAGGTACGAGCCGAGACGGCGCCACCCACTCAACGCCATCTTTGTCACTGGAGAAGAACTGTTCATGTGAACATGCGACAGTAGAGGCGTAGGCGGTGTCGGCGTTCTCGTCAACACGAGTTTGTCCATGAACAGCGATTCATTCGAACAGCTTACAGCCAGAATAGGACGCTTACGATTAAAAAGATGTGAATCAATACCGACTTTGACAATCTCCGCCGTTTACGCGCCAGCATCAAACTATGACGAAGAAGAAGTCGAAGCGTTCTACATGTACTTGGAGCGGTTCTATAGAGAAGATCATGCATTCTTCAAGGTCATCATTGGAGATTTCAATGCCAAGATCGGACCAAGGAGATCGTCTGAGGAACGTCACATTGGGACCCACGGATTAGAATGGAACGAACAGGGTGAGCGGCTCTCTGAGTTTATCATGGCGACCATGACCATCCATAGTAACTTGAAATTCCAGAAGCCTCACCGTCAACGATGGACGTGGGAATCGCCCAATGGAGAGCACCATAACGAAATAGACAACATCATAGTAAATAGAAAGTTTTGCCTAACCGACGCCGCTGTTGTCACAAAATTCTACACGAGATCAGACCACCGTTTCCTTCAAGCAAGATTTTATTTTTCGCGGAAAGGAAAAAAAGCCGCTAAATTTAAAAACCGAAGTCCCAAAACCACCACAAACTGGGACTTATTCAACTCATTAGTCGGCTGTTGGGAAGATGCCGTTGTCGACAACATCGACGAGGAATACGATCGGCTCATTGAACATCCTCACGCTAGCGCCATGGAAGCTGAGAGTTCGAAAGTCACCAAGAGACGTCTGTCTCCACAAACTCTCGAGCTAATACGCCAGCTTGGAATCTCACGAGCTGCAGGCAACCGCGAACTAACGTCCGAGCTTGTGAAAAGAGAGAAGAGCAGCAGTAATGGTCGAAGCTGCAGAGGCTGGGAAAAGCATTCGCAAAGCACGCGGAAGCTCTGCCAATTACAAGACCAAGATAATTGCACTCCGACGCCCAGACGGAACAATAACAGCGTCCAGAAAGCAATGGAGAAAATCATCTACGAATACTACTCAGATCTTTTCGATAGGCACGTCCACCTCCCGTCATATGAAATAAAAGAGGATGGATATGTTGCCCCACCGGTTCTCCCTTCCGAAATCCGAGATACCACTCCGTCGTTAAAAATCGAACAGCACCAGGTCCTAACAGGAAAAGATCAGAACATCTGAAGAACCTTCCGCCAATCTTCGTAAACACACTAGCTCGGACCATCACACGTTACCTGTCTGAATGCGAGGTCCCCACTCAGTGGAAGACAAACAATACCGCGTTATTGCTCAAGAAGGGCGACCTACACGATGTAGGCAACTATCGCCCAATCTGCTTGTTATCAGTCGTCTACAAAGTTTTTACTCGATTGATCTTAAACAGGATACGCAGAACACTAGACGAAGGACAACCATGCGAAAAAGCAGCGTTTCGAAAAGGATTTAGTACGATGGACCACATTTAGACGTTAACAAGGCTCATTGAAGTATCGCGAGAGTACAGAAGACCGCTTTGTCTCACTTTCATCGACTTAGAGAAGGCCTTTGATTGAATTGAGATAGAAGCAGTCATGGAAGTCCTTGGTAGTCAAGGATCCCTACTCAGTACATAAAGATTCTTCGTGAGCTATTCAAAAACTTCACCACAAAAATTTCACCATTCTACAACGATATTAACGTTGACGTGAAAAGAGGAGTTAGCCAAGGCGAAACAATCTCGCCAAAATTATTTACGGCCACCCTCCATAACGCCATGCGTACATTGGAATGGGATAATATGGGAGTGAAAATCGACGGTCGGCCGTTACATCATCTTCGCTTTGCTGATGACATCGTCCTTATAACACCAGACATTAGCCAAGCGGAACGTATGCTTGCGTGCTTTGATAACGCGTGTGGAAAGATTGGTCTTCGACTAAATCTCAAGAAAACGATGTTCATGATGAACGGATTGGTCTCGTTTGCCCCTTTCACCCTCAACGGACCAAATATCTCCGAATGCTCCAGTTATGTCTATCTAGTTCGGTAAATCAATATGATGAACGACTTAGCTCCAGAGCTGTGCAGAAGGAAACGAGCGGCTTGGAAAGCTTTCAGGAGCATCGAGGATCTAGTGAAGAGAACAAGGAACACCCGACTCCGTGCCCACCTTTTCGATTCAGTGGTACTTCCTGCCCTAACGTATGCGTCAGATACCTGGTCGCAACTCTGAGCGTGGACTGTCAGTGATACTTGTGCTTCCAGATACAGCAACTCTGTATTTTATTGGTGCATTGCCAACCGCAGTTTGACTCCTGTTGCAAGTGCAAACAGTTGGTTTATGGCTTCTTTAAACCAAGATAGGCGAATTGTTCCAAAGATTCTCAAACCTTCGTTGTAAGAAAATTTCAACCGCAGACTCCTAATAGAACGGTGTATTGATATTAACCCACCAATCATTCTCCTCCAAAGTTGATTCCCCAAGTACAAAGCATAAAAAACTATCATCGCAGGACACTTTTTCATCTTTGCAACATTTCTTTCCGGTTGTTTCGCAGTGCAAGTGAAAGTGAGAAAAACAGCGAATACTATTCGTTGTTAGGTAGTTCCCAACCACCTTTATGAGTGTCTATGTGAAATAGAAAACAAAATAATTTGCCATTATTGCAGAGACAGCCATTGCATGAGTTCAGGTGCGATATACATGGTCTCATGCAGTATTTGCGCTGATGGATAGAAATGCGAAACGGGCGAACCACTGTGTATCCGCATAAAAGAACACCCGGACAGCAAACAGAGAACACAACGAGATTCGTGAGGAAGACAAAGGTCCCCAAACGCCGCCGAATCGATAAGCAAAAAAGTTTTACGACCTTCGTTGATGGTTCATGCAAAGAAATGAATGAAATTTAAAAAAATGCAGGGATTAACACCGAGTGATACAAGTGATGTTGGAGCATGTAGTAACATAGGAACAATTTGGTAAAGTTTGTATAAATTTAGGCTCGCATAAATATATGGTTGGACTACTATGTAGAACTCCTTAAACATGTCATCATAGTGAATCCTCCAACGATACTGACTTTTGCCTGGAAGGTATTCATGATTTGCTTAAACTGGTCTAAATGTTTTAAATGGTATTTTGCAGGTCATTTCATTTTTGCTGCCTTCGAAGCTCCACGACAGGTTTCATTTTGCGAGCAGATATCCTGAACAGTTGACAAAATATCTCAGGTATACTTTAAAGAAAAATTTTATTAAAGATAATATTGAAAACGAATTTCAGTTTGGAGGCAATCCCTCCAGCGTTTTCTGGAACGTGTAGAATTCAGAGCGAGCTTGATAACGGTTGTTTCAAAGCAGCGAAAATCACTGAAGACGACTACGCGGTTCAGTTTCTTTTTTAAAATATCATTAGCTCATTAAGAGTAGTATTCTGAAATATTGTCTTTACCCAAGTTGTTCGTCACTAAGCAGAACATTTCAAGATAAGCTGCGCCAACTCCGCATGTTTGCTTGCTCTTGATTTAAGCATCTTGTTGAAATGCTACCATATCAATAAATTCATTTTGTAGTTGACGTACTCATACACTATTGTAAAGTCATTATATAGTGTTCGTGCCGTTGTATCACTGTTCACCTTTGTAAACAGGAAGACGGCTATCTTTGGAAATTGAATGGCTTGGAGGCCGTCCCACAGCCTCGAACACTGAAGGCTGGCGAAGAGATTTCCATGGAATTCGCTCCAGGGAGAAAACAGAGGATGATCTATCAGTACACTACTACCGCAGAAGTTCAGATTTGGTTCGAACAAGGTATCGTGAAAAAACGAAACCTATAGGAAACATCAGTGTGCAGACCTAGTTAAAAGTCATTTTGGTTATTCGTTGAAACTTTCGCACTGACAGGAGCTTAAGGTTAAGTCTTTACAATAAGACAAGAAATATCTTTTCGTTCATCATTATGTCAGCAATTACAAAATGCACATGGAGCATTCCTTTGCCTAAGAGAATTATCATCGTTGACGATTTAATGAGCCTCACTTTAGATGACGTGGACTTGACACCAAGATTCAAAGTAGCGACTTCGAAACTGGCAGAGGAAGAGGTTGTAAAGTTACGCTCAGATTCCTACGTGACGCTACGAATTTGCAATCGCAACACTGTGCTCACGGCCAAATTAAATATAGCAGTAGCTTTCCTGTAGCTCTACAGATTGTGTAACGTTTGGGAGAATGAAAATTCAGATGTGTGTTACTGAAGCAATCGTTGCAGTTGAATATTGGTCAGCGACTTGTGTTAAACTATAATAAGAGTTGCCCCCCGTAAACTTTTATTTCAGAGCTGGAAATGGTCGGCCACCGCCATATAAAAAAAAACTCTGAGACAGAAAGCGAGTGTTTCTATCCAATTTACGTGTAATATTATTCAGGTCCACGGATCTCCCTCATATGAGGGATCTCGAGCCGGTTAGTCGCGAGGCTACGTGGCGCGTCCCCAGGTGGCGGATAGGGGGTTAATCGCGGACCAAAAGCGACCTTCGCTTCCCTGAGACGCTACTCACCAAATAATTCACTCTCCATCTCCTGTCGTAATACACATCTAACAGCATTCCCGAGTTTTCACTACATTTGCCAAAGATCATTATATAAACTTGGCATTTGGGCCAATCACTTCTAACGTTAGTTGGTTCTTTTTAGATCCCTCTAATATGTTACCGTTACAACTGAATTGTAAACGTCATTCTAGTCCATAATTTCATATACACAGGCACTTTTCTCTCAAAATTAAAATGCTCACCGAATACGGTGTAGCCTTTACTCTGTTCTAGTATCCCATATTCAAAATAATCTACTTTTAATACAACATTTTGCTGTTCGGAAACCTGGAGAAAACCTGAGAACCAACGGTCGTATAGCGGTTGTGTGGCACTGGAAAGCGAACAGAACTGGATTCATTTCCCTTGATGGCTTCAGCCGATCGGTGTTCTCCTGTGTGGTTCGTAGAATGGTACCATGTCTGTCTTATCATATTTCCAAATGTAGCAGATCACACTGTAACCTTTTAAAAAACACTGTTGGCGTAAATTTAAAGAAAATGTTGCTTTGCGCGCTCATGGGACACAGAGACATAGCCCGAAAGAGATAGAAGTCACTATCCTCACGCAGGAGTTCCTCACACAGAAATATGAAACTCCAACACCTCAAAATATTGAAGCGCTTTGGAAGAACTCCAAGATTCGAAAAATAAACCACACGAATAGGTGCCTCGCCATCACGTTGGAGTTGAGACCTAATCTCAAACTTATATTTTAATGTGAGAGTGGCTCATTTCCTATCCATGTCAACTCTGTACTGTTTGCCTCTGCATGGATTACTAAGAGGAATACTCACAAGAAGCAGTGAGTGGTTAAAGAAACTTTTGTTTCAATGCGATTGAAATCTAAACATCTTTGTTTTTGTTTTGAGATATGGAGGTATTTGGGTGGCTAGCTTGCAGTTAACTTAGCTTTTCCAGGCTGAAGAAGGAAAATTTCCCCGAAACTCAAGCTGTTGTAAAACAGTTTAAAATAGCAACCTCGATTGTGCTTATTAAAAAACATGCAAATTATTCATAAATGATAAGATTAGTAGAAGCTTATTGCTAGCAATTATTGTTCTAACGGCTTATGATGCTTTTATTCTTTTTTATAGGACATCGTTTCAATTCCAATATTTAAGAGTTGGTTTTCTTAAGGCAATCAAAATATTTTTTGCACATTTAGCTGCGTGTGCCTACTGAAGCTGTGTGATTAGCACAAAGTGCATGAGGTTACCAAGCTCGCCGTGATTGGACACCTGCCAAACGAAAGGAGCAATATACGTTCGTTTCTACAAGAAGATGTTTTTGTTTGTGGAAGTACAACGTCAGTGGGAGCCGAACATGTAGCCTCGTGGAAGGGCATTCACACGCAATGGACCACACACGTCGATTTCCATGTATGCGATGAGAAGTTTTCAACGCATAAGATGTAATGACGCTTTCTAGAGCTCTACTGAATCAAATAAAAGCCATTAGAAACCTGAGATCTTTTTCAATAAAATGGAGGTACAAGGTACATTCTGTCTGTGTAGAATTTGGTTTCATGGAGCAAAGAACTGCTGTTCTACCGAGTTCACATTTTCAAAACGGAATTCTCACAATCGATTCGCTTTCCAAATCGATAATCGATATCCATTACCCACGAGGCTCTTCCATGTTTTGCGTGTGGGTTCGGTTGCTGCGAATTTCATTTCATCTTGAATGTCGTAGCATGCTGGTCTAGTTGACTTCACTGATTGGAGACAGTGAGTTTTTCCGGAAAAGTCCGGAATCAATTTTTCAACCAGTGAGGGATGACAAGCTTGGTTGGCCCGAAGCGAAATCGAACTAGCATCGTACTCGTGATAACCGACATCACTACCATTGTGCTGTCCGCCCGTGTCAAGCATTTCAAAATTTAGATTTCGTCCTCACTTTGCTAAAATTTTCTTCCTTGAAGTGATTTTTAAAAGAAACAAATACTTCATAAACGTATGTGCATGAGGCGATGAACATTTACAGGTTTATCAAGCTCTGAACATTCCTCGTTTCCTCTAGTTTCCAGAGAATTATCTACTTTGATACGTGTGAATGCGGTCCATCATATTGAATCGTTTTCGAAACCTTGTCTAATCAAATGACTGTCCTTCGTCCAGTGCTCGGTCAGTCCTGTTTACGATGATTAGAGTGCAAAGTTTGTAGGCGACAGACAGTAAGCTGATTGGGCAGTAGTTGTCTATATCGTGAAGGCCACTCCTCCAATAACACCACAGTTTTGCAGGTTCGCTCTTAGAGAGAAACTTTGAGTTCTGAAAAGCCACCAGTGAAAAGTTTAAATAGTGTATTTATGAGGACTAGTGGAATGTTCTTCAAGGTTTGGAATAATATCCTGTGCGGGGACGGCGTTTTTAGATTTTTTTTTGCCGACGAAGTAGCATGTCGGATTTCAGAAGCGAGTAGCAGTTGTGCGACATATTCATCTTCCCTTATTTCATGTGAAAGCAAAGATTCGTTCCTATTAAAGAGATTTGGGTGGTAATCGTAAGCAATTTTCTCTACTGCTTTCCTGGAAGTTGTAACACTTTCTTCTGGCTTTAGGATTGCAATTATATTGGCTTTGTTAGCTTCGGTGGGCTTAAAAATGCTTTTCCCAGCCTTCGCAGCTTCGACTATAACTGCTGCTCTTCTCCCTTTAAGATTTTCATTTATCGTTTGTCTGCATTGTTATGCAAGTTCGAACATTAGTTCACGGTTTGCGTGCAGCTCGTTTCCAGTTCCACGCTGGCGTATCAATTCGAGTGTTTCTGAGGACAGACCTCTCTTGGTTACTTTCGAACTCTCAGCTTTCATAGCGCTAACGTGAAGATGTTGAATGAGCCAATCGTATTCCTCGTCGATGTTATGGAAAACACCAATTTTTCAGCACCCAACTGAACAACTGGATAAATCCCTATTTGTAGCGGATTATGGACTTCGATTTTGCATTTTGCTCTTCTTTCTCCATTTCTCAAGAAATGAAATGTGCACGAAGAGGGCGATAGCCTGACCCTCTCTAGAAATTTGAGTCAACGGGGGCATTGGTTGGCCAAGTCCTCTATTTACTATGATGTGGTCTATTCCGTTATACCATTCACACTGAAAGATCTACATGTCTAGCGTTGACGGTGGAGATTCTGGAACTGCGAGTTACTATTAGTAATGGTCTTATGCGTCACGACAAACTCAGAAACCCGCTCGCCATTATGAATATTCGTTCCATTCTAAGCTGTGTTTCACACTGTGACGTTCTTAAGGGCTCAACCTTAGCATTGAAATGTTCGATGGTAGTCTTAAAGAACATATGATCTTCTCTGTAGAACTTTTCCAAGTCCGTATAAAATGCGTTTAGTTTGTCTTGGTCATAACTTGATGTCGATTCATACACAACGAGGACTGTCAAAATTAGTGTTGATCCAAGTGTCTTCAAGAGTGAAAATCCGTTTCGGGTTGCGCCAAACTCGTGCTTACGAGAATGCCGATTTCCCAAATTCTTCCACTGCTGCATGTTCCGAGAAATAGTTTCTTTCTAGTGTCACACACGGCGTTGAGTAGGTAACGACTTTTTCACTGAGTCAAGCCGATGACAGCCTACCTTGCCGGGTAAGAATGAGTATCTTTCGTCCCTGGTCTAGTCCTCTATTGTGGGCTCCTTTTCATGAAGGCGTGTGAAGGTGCAGTTTGTCACCTTAATACTTTGCGATCCAGGCACCATATAATGGCCCTGAGATTTTAGCAGTCTTTCTGTACTCGCCCTGTCCATCTCGTGCACTACAGGGAATCCTTCACAATCAAGGGAAAGAGGCTCGTTTATTATATCGTATCTAGCGTCTGATACCGACATGTAGTTGGCTAAGCTCTAAACGTAGGACCTGTGTGCCCATGGGTGTGGCTTGCTTGTCCCTCATAGAGTAAACATGAAGCTTATTTGTCGGTGGCCACTCATAACCGCCTTCCACAAACTTTCTCCTCGCTTCAGTGCAGGTTTTGACAGAATTAACTCATACAGTGCAATCGGCATGAACAAGAACACGCCTAGCACGCATGCATGTATGCAGCCTCGTAAATACAGAAGGCATGTGCCAGACCAGCACAGTAGAAACAAGGAGTGCATGTTCTGGATCCAACTGCGTCTGTGAGAAGCAAAAGTCACTTGCAGTTCGCTAACAACTCCCTCTCCGCTACATAAGGACGCGACCCATTGTCTCACAACTAACCGCCATGGATATAGAACATATAATTTTTATTTATTTATTCAGTTGACGTTTCGACGTCTTTTATTTTTCCAGGCCGTGATTGATTCTAGTCGATCGTCCACAGGCGGTTGCTCTCGTGATGTGGCGTTCGTCGTCGCACCAGCCGAATACGGGCAGAGAATCTCGTTCGATTGCGCCACTTTGAAAAAACATTCTCATGCCATGTGATAGCAAATGCAGATCAGACAGCTACAGGATGCATTGTCTTGTCGCATAAAAGCTAAATCATACTTAATAGCGACAGTAGAGCAAAATCCGTCTAGCATAAAGAGCAGAAGCAAGGCGATTCTTCAGGCGAGCGGTGCTTCCTCCACTGAATTCGAGACAAGAAATGTTGCACACGAAGCTGTGGCGATTTGCATTCTTGGACGCTATCATCTGAAAGAAAAAGTTGAGTGCTCATTCATTTCATAATTGATAATTTCTTAACCGCTTCAGTATTTGAGGAGCTATGAATTTCTCAGATTTAAAGCTGAGAGTTCATTCAACCATAAATACGCTCCTTTATGCAGTTTGATAACTAATGCAAAATTTCCAATTGTAAATCTTTTTAAGATGGAATATCTCAGTTTAGAATAACATTTACGAATGGAATTGGAAACTAACAGAACCTACCAATTTTTTCGTCACTAGAAGCAACTGTACTTGCGCCGGCTGCATAATATCTTGGATTTGTGGTGGTTGTACGTTCCATTTAGTACAGATCAGTTGTTGCCTATTGCTGTTTGCTACTGCCCCATCTGCGATGACCCTCTCCTCCACCCACCCTTCGGGTAACTCGGGGCTCCCGGCGATGGCGGATCTTGGATCCATTCACCACCGTTCGGTCATTTTATCCACGTCGTTCGTGGGCTCCCCTCTCCGGGGATGCACGCACGCCCTGCCGAGTGGGTTGACCGGTAGCACGGTGTTCACACCGAGCATTACGCCGATGCTTCATCGTAATAACGCTGAAACGAATGTCGTTGCGTATTGCAAACGTGTCTGCCTTGTCATCTCTGTATGCTGAAACATTGCAGAGAAAACAGTACACAGTAAACATTGAAAATAAATGCGTTTATCAGCACATTGGAAAGGGAAGACGGCGTGAAGAGCTAGAAAATTTGTTTGTTTCCATGAAATTCGACCGGAAATAAATCGGTCACCAGTAAAATGTGAAGCATTTTCATATCAGGACGAGGAATTCAATTCGTGTGGGCCCTTCGGTGCTCTTTTCCTTTTATTGAACTTCATATGCACTCAACCTGACTTGAAAATTCGACTTGTTCTGACGAATTCTAATTTTTAGATCTAACTTGAGCCTCTTTAAGCATCTTGACGATTTCCTCACACCAGAAACGCTTCACCAACAACGAAGACGCAAAGGTGCCTTAAAGGAATTCGCGCTTCCAAAACTCCAGAAATTTATGCAGCTGAAATACGTAAACTTGTTTCTCGTTGGGAAAAATGTGTAAATTCCAAAGGCTTTAGTTAATAAAGTTCTTCTTAAAGCAAATTATAAAATTTTAAATGATATAGTTAAAACGTTCATTTATTTCTGAACAGCCTAATACAATGACAAGGATTGGTGTGTGCGACTGTTCCATTGGCCAACGCTTTCATTTGTGCATAAACACGTTTTATGAAACGCGGTGAAGTCGAAGGACTCAATACAGTGTGCGTTGGTGGGATGAGCGTTACGTAGACGATTCAGAAACATTTGGGTACTGGTAAGATGGGCTGGTACTTCTGCAAGTGGGTGAGAATGAAATTCATAAGCAAAGCAATTGCATCTGTGAATTGAGTCTACGTTCACAACTGATTGGGTCTTCCCTGACTTTGTGGGTTAAAGCGTCGTTGGTCACCAGATCATCAATGGAAAATAACTTATGAATTTTGATAAGTGAGAATAAAATGAGACTTATTGGCAATTCGATTTTACGCTGCAGAAGAACTGTTGGCCTTAAATCTGCTTATGGTGCTCGCAACTTTTACCGACTCCATCTTCAGATTTTAGGACCATCTTTTGAAATCCTTTCCTGTTGATAGTCTATGAAGGAAGGCCTATTCAGGGTGTTTTTCTGTTACCTCAAAATCTAACTTATATGTGCTTAATGTAAACTCTTTTTATTTATATCTAGCTGATGGTCAAGAACTTTTGATTTTATTGGGGGATAAAGGGATAAAGGTTTTTGTATTGATCAATTTCTGGAAGATCAGCTATGCATTCGACTTCATTAAGCATCGTTGGAGGTGATTAAAGGCGTTTCTGGTATTACAATGATTTGCAATAACCTACCGATGTAGCGATCCAGTTCTGTTAACCTGCTAGACCAGTCTGCCACCAAACTGCCGACACCGGAAATATGGAAGGCTTGGAGAGCCTTGAGCATAGGGATCGATCCCATGCGTGTTGCACAGCGCCTCAGACCACTGCGCTTCACGCTCCCATTTGTTCTCATTAGTTTTCGACACTGACGCATACCACATTTTTGCGTTGC
Organism: Angiostrongylus cantonensis; assembly: GCA_009735665.1. Taxonomy (NCBI): domain Eukaryota; kingdom Metazoa; phylum Nematoda; class Chromadorea; order Rhabditida; family Metastrongylidae; genus Angiostrongylus; species Angiostrongylus cantonensis. The sequence continues at coordinate 116,150 of MQTX01000300.1, forward strand.
TGTGAGACCGGAACTAAAGTTTTTCTCAAATAATGGCCGAAATTTGTCGATTGTGTTGGTGTATTGCTCTCTAAACACCACTTAAGAAGACGGATTTCTGTTCGATATTTTTAGTATCCGAAGGATGATAAACTGCGCAGACGTGAACTACTGTAAATGAATAGGTGCTGTAATAACAATTTCGTATCTGTTCGTCAAGATTGGGGTTAATTACTGATCAGTGGTGAGGTTAGAAGAGTGTCGGTGTGAGTATATGTGTGTTATTTCACTGATAAGCTAGGAGGTTGCTACAATAGTTTATTCAGGTGACGCACATATTTCTTTATCCTCTGCACAACTGAATGATTCGAGTCGATTGTCCGTCTCCGTTGTTGCACCAGGTTGAATCTCCTGGACTGAACCACTGCTCTAATGAAGCAATATCACTCTGCGGTGTCCTGTTATAGACAGCGTTTGTTGCTGATACAGATTCTTTGTCGATAAGAATATGATTCTCTCTTGATCATCTATGCCGCAGCAATAGCTTTCATTATTGGATGTCGAAGATTGAGAAACGGATTGTGGAACATATCAACACTCTTAGCGACCGTAGAATTTTCAAGATTAGAAGAAGTTCGTCGGAAATCTTTTTCTTTCAACTAAGTTCCTATTTCACACAAACCTATGTCACATTCGTGTGCATCCCAATAGAAGTTCATTCGAATTGCTTGTCCATCAAGATTGGTGACGAAAATTAACCACGTAGCTATAAATTGCACCTGTCAAAAAATCTACTGGAATAATTATCGGCTATTAAAGAAACAGGCCTGTGGAATCGGGCAGTGGTTTAAGAATGTCAGTTAGCTCTAAAAGTGGTTTGAACTTTAACAGTTTCCATGGCGTATGGGGCGCTTGTGGCACAGTGGTTGGACACCCTTACATCTCTCCTGTGTCGGCTAATTGGTACCAGACTTGTCTGGGAGGATAGTAGCACAGAGTCGAAATATCGGCCGGCCACCATGAGTCGTTATATTGTTATAAAGACCAGATATGCATCCAATCACCTCCAACAGTACTTAATGAAGCCGACTGCATTCCGCATCCCTCAGGGACTGTTCAACGCCTAGAGCTTTGTCCCATATCTTTTTTTATCCAGGGTGTACAGCAATAGACTTTTAATTAATGGTTGGAAAATGGTTAGAGATGAACTGCAATAGCCATGTGGTACCCGGTTCGATTACACGATTCTAATTCATCAACCGTTCTAACCGTCCGGAATCGGCGAGCTGACACTAGAGTTGTTGGCGAGGAGAGCAGCACGGTTTGATATATCGGTAGGCTACCGCAGGCTATTGTATGGGTCACAAAGGCTTTCACTTGCCTTCTGCAATGCTCGATGAAGTCGAATGCACGGCACGTCCTTCAGAGATTTCCGAACGCTTTGAGATTTTGATGCACTTCACTGCATAAAGTGGTTTTGCTAAAAAAAAAAAAGAGCGGTTAAATATGACTAGATCTAAAGACAAGGATTTGATGAACAAAAAAAATCGCTGTTGTCCTATGACATTGGTGGCTTTCCGTAAGGTGTAGCTCTTGGTGCTGATTACACCAGAATATTCAAATGCCCTATCTACGCGAAAAATTATTGAGTCTTGTGTACTCTATCGTTGGCGCTCGGTGGGAAATTTTACACTTGAATGAATTGTTGATAGTTGGGTGAGATTGTTCCACGTTAATACAAGAAAGCGTGCTGGTGTGTTTCCATGTTTGAAAGTGACGCTCTTTGAAAAAGAGGCTTTGGCAAGGGCAGTAAAGTGTTGGTTCAAATGAACGCATATTAGCGCATTTTTTGTAGATATGGAAAGGCACACGGACACGTACCTGCCTTTCAAGCATTCTCTTAAACGCCATCAAGATAAATTTCTACTCGTTTGCAATTGACATTGATTTAATGATAATGGGATTAAATAACTAAACAACTGAATATGTTTTTGCTCTCAAAGTTCTCTATGGCGGAGGGTAGGAATCCATGTTATCGCGAACGGTTGAAAACTCTACTGCATCACCTTCTCAGTTACCCAATTCTTGTTATTCAGAAATGTTTCTAATTTTAACGCGATCGAATTTATGTGATCCTAGGATTGGTCAGTTTTGTAACGGTGTTTCTTCGAGCCGACAACATCAGGACCCGCAACACTGAACCATTGATTTGAAAAACAAGTTGGTTTTTTTCCTGGTAATGGCTCTGATCGAATAGGTACGAAATGCCATTAACGAAGAGTCCTATATGCTTAGTAGGAAGGTAGTCGTTGGCCAATCGGAAGTATGCTCTAATTGCTACTGGTTGCCATGCCGATATTACGGTAGCCGATGATGCTTAAGGCGGGCGTACAGCGTGGGCACTCAGGCGCTTCCAGCTATTTCAATCAACTCGAGGAATACACCATCAATGTATCCTTCACTTAGTGAGTTTCCGCATTACCCTTCATAGCCGCGAAAAGATCACTGGTTTCTTCAATATGAAACTGACACACTGGCCACCAGTCAGCCTTTTTTCGGTCATTGCCCGGAGTTCACAATAGAACGGAAACAGCGCTTCCGCATCTTATTTCCTGACCCGGCGGAAACCTCGTTTCCTTCCTCTTCCCTTCATGGCTAGCCATAGCTACCGCTGAGCCAGCTGTTCACCATGGCCACATTTCTCCAACCTGCGACATATTTCGAAGCTCCTAGAATTATGACAAAACAACACACCATTTGTCCAATTCTTTTCAGATCTTTGTGGCAAATAAGCAATTGTAAAGAATGTATGCTATTACTATTGCTGAAATACTGTTATACAGTGTTTTTCTTGCCTTTTACTACGCTTCATTGAAACATTATCTTCAGAATACGAAGATAGCAAAGTTTTCTTACATGTGACACATCGAAATTTTAAAGAAAAAAGATGTGTTTTTATACCGTAGAATTTTTGAATGTGCAATGAAGCCAAGGCGGAGAGAACAATAAAAGTGTAAAGAATAACACAGGTCTTGACCAACGCCTGAGGAAAGCTTCATGTATACCACTTCACTATGCATCATAGAAGTGACTAAAATCGTAGCTGGCCTATGAAATACTTTCAGTAGCCCACCGATGTAACAAATCACTGATGGCTTCCTGTCCTTGGGCTAATTTGCCAATACCGGGAAAATTTGAGGCTTGGTTAAGTGCTTGTCCAATAATGTGTATTTCAGGACACATTTCACCACTGTCCTATAGACGCCTGTCTATTCAAAGATAAAATTTGAAAGAGCTGTAAGTGCTTGAAAATGAGTTTTCTCTTATTTTAAGATGGATATGAAAACATATGTCCCCGATCTGCATGGGATACGTCATTTCCGCATCCAGAAGCCAGTCGACTGAACACAGGTAAATCACAAATCACCAGTATTTAAAAAGACGCGACTTTTAAGTAGCAACGCCGTACAAATTAAAACATTTAAAGCAGAACTCACTCCCGTATTTATATTTTTCAACCATTCTCTTATTGATCTTTACTAACAAAGGGATTTCAAGGCCAACTTCCAATTTACTGCCTATTATTATTTTCCAAGGAAGAGCATGATGTGAAATACAACGACTATATTGTACAGATATTTGCAAAAGCCAGATCGAACGACGATTATCCTTTCCGAAGGCTCACGCTTTACGAACGACACCACTGCGAACATTGTTTTTCTTTTCTCTCAGCCAGTTTTCTAGCTATTGGTATCATGAGCATGATAGGCAGTTAGTAAAAATATAGGGTTTTCAATTTGCATACAAACAGGGATATTTGTCTTATAGGATCAGATAACATGCGTTGAATGCTTCATCGCCTTTTTTCTGCTACCACTGATAGACATTTATTGTGCTTATTCCACTGTTGCTAGAATGATACAAACAATGATCCAGAAAAAAAGTGTTAGAATTCTCTTCTTGTGTCCAGATGAAGAACTACATATAGCCCATCACCACATTTACAGTTAACTGAAAGACGTCATGATCGATAAGGATAGAAATTTTGAAATCAAGAAACTTCTCAATAACCTGTTGATTTAGTTCTCACTACGTGTGTAAAATTGTGGAAGCAGCACGAAATGTTGCCTTATAAGAATTCATGTGTTGTATTCTTTTAAAATAGTTAAATTGAAAACAGCTGTCAAAAAATTTAACCCACATTTCTTCATAACCTTTCGCCGTTTATTTTCGCTTCGTGAAAACTCAATGCACTTCGAGGAAATTTGGTTAATAGTGATATACAGAATGTTAAATCCTAACCTTGAAAGGCCACATTTGACAGGTGAATTTCTGATTTGTAGCAAAATCGCAGTATGCGACTTAAATCTGAGCCTAGGAATAATATAATTTTCGTCACAGCTCTCTTAGAACTTCGTTTTAATAACGAATTGATTCCTCCCAACGATTCACTGCCTCGTCGTGAGTTGGAGATATTCCTGTGTGTCACGCTGCATTGTACAGCGAGGCATTCATCTCCCCAGCGGGGTCTTCCAAGCTGACAAGGAGTCCGGATTTCTGATTAGGAAGCCCAGCTGAGAGTGAGCCAAACCATCGTCCTGCTATCAAACTAGTCGCAAGCTGACAAATCTGGCTCGGATCCACAAAGGCAGCAACTGCCTGTGCTGGTTAGAACCTAGGGTAGATTTTGGCTGGGTTGACTTAGAGACTCCTAGGAACCACACTAAATTCCGAAAAACTAGAAATGATTCTGGGGCTCGTACAACCAGTGAAGACGGGCCATTCAAGTATCTAATGAGCTGATTTTGTTAACTCCGTCAATTTCACACATGCGCAACAAAGCAGAGCTTTCTACAACTACCCGTAACTTCTCGATAACTCGAGCATTTAAGGAACAACGAATTTTAAGAGTTTATAGAAGAGCTTTTGGTTCATTCCTTCAAGGGTACATACAGGTTTTTCGTAACATATTTACGTCAGATATTTTTAAAAGGAATGTCTTCTAAATTTGAGACAAACATTTGAAATTTTAATTAATTAAAGAAATAGCAGGAAAAGCAAATGCTGAAGATACATTCAAGTACATCACCACATCTAATCGGACAAAATTTCGCTTCTCATTCCTTTCGTTGCTCGAGATAGGAGATGGCGAAAAAAAGAACGTTTTAAGAACTTCAGTGCATGGGGATTCTACTTTTATTGAAAAAGAAACCTTATAAACTGTCAGAAAAACTCCATTGATTTTATTGATTTCGATTTAAACTATTAAATTCACTCCAAACTGAAATATGTTTGCTTGAGGTTGAAAGGATTTGAAAAGTTGGATTCTCAACGGGAACGTAACACGTTGCCACAATTGCCTTAAAATGACAAAGATGTGAGCCAGAAATATGTTTTCGATCGACTCTCGCTGCTATTGTGCAGGGTTTTAGGGTGAACATAATGTCGCATTTACATCTGAGCGTGGTAATTGCGCAGCCAGAGTGTGATTTCCCTATTTTTGAGCAAATGGGGAAATTCTCCTGCTGCACACTTGTGCTTTCGGCATGTTCTCAGTGCACATATCTTTGCTTTTGGATGCCCGTTTGAGGTGAACTCATGTTTTAAATGTTCTGATTTCGTTCAAGTTGTTAGTGTCAGGCTAAAGCAAATAAGTGACTAGTACTCATCGAAAACCATATTTAAAAAATCATGACGAAACCAAATACCTGCCCAAAATTCGGAGTGGTTTTCTTTGCTTAATAACATAGCAGCGTAAACGGAGATTAGTATACCATTAATATTTCCTTTTATTTTTTTTTATTAGTGAAACTACACTGGTTTGTCAAATAGAGGTATGATTTGCAGAGAAATCTTCCAGGAAGTGGTCAAATCCAGTTATGGCAGTTTCTACTGGAGCTATTAGGAGATGCCGCTTCAAACGGTCATTGTATTGCATGGGAAGGAGCCAGCGGCGAGTTTAAGCTCGTTGACCCAGACGAAGTTGCACGTAAATGGGGGCAACGGAAGAGGTATAGAAAACTAGTGTTAAAACCAGGAAAATACGAGAAATGCTAAAATATTCAAATAAGAGTATTGAATAGTAAATAATAAAAGAATTTCAGTGTTATGTGAACATTGACGAGCTCATCCAGAATTGTTGAAGAACTCCCGCAATCGCAACTTGGTTGTCATTTTGTACAAGACTTTAATTTCAGCAAACCTAATATGAACTATGACAAGCTGAGCAGAGCTCTGCGGTATTACTACGACAAGAATATTATGACGAAGGTTTGTTCAGTAGTCTTTCACATTTGCTTATAAAGTGGCAAATCAATTAGGCCGCTTAGGCTCTTGACAGCGACCGATGGTTGCCTTAATGACTCACAGCTTCATCTTCGCTACCAAATTGTGAATGCGGGATATGTTCAAGATGGATGACAAGGCAAAAAAAAGATTTTCTTAGTGGAGCTGTTAGTCAACCGTCATTTTTTTCATGAAGTAATCTCAAAGTAGGAAAGTTGTTCCGCTTATAAGAGTGCAACTGTCGGCACTCATTCTCTTTAATGCATTGCACGGTGGTCATTTATATCGTAAAATTTTTTGCTCTCTTTGTCTTTTGTTTAGCGAGTGCTTTTGAAAGGATGATTGATTGTCGCTTTTTAAAAAGCTGGTAGTTCAGAACTGAATCTATTCATTCGTAAGAGATTTCGGATGAAAACAGCGTAGACCAATAACACTGGCACATAAGATGTGTTCCATACGTACTCAGTATAATAATGTGAGAGAGTGACTTTTGAAGAATCATTTCAGATTAAACTTGCATTTTATTTAAACCGTCGAATATCCTTAGTTCTTTGACTCCATTGGCGCAATTTAACGAAATGTCGAGAGGCATGCAACCACGTCTTGCCAGAGTTAAATTGTCGCCAGTAGAAAGATATTGCGCAGCAATGAAGTGAGTTAAACATCTCAAACTATTGACTACAACAGATGTGTTCCAACTTTCTTTGTTCTATTCTATAAGCCACCTAAAAAGTCAATAGATTTCACACATTTACACTTTTTCTCCCGATATTAGCACAAAAAACACTATGAATCATAATCTGTAACTTTTTGTCTTCTGCCTGTAATTTCTTGATGTCAGAGTATTATGTGAAAACAATAGTACTGAAATATATGCAGAACTCACAGCCCAGGACAGATTCGAACCCGCGATTACTCATTCCGGGGACTCACGTGCTATTCACTGCATCACTGAGGCCCTTGTTCTGCCTTTCTCTTAGCCAGAATTCCGTTGAATCTCATTCCGTCATTCATCCACTGTTAATCGCTTCGTGGATTAGTTAAAACCAAAGTATTCATATATTATTTTAACATATATGTAATACATGCTAAACGCCGGTGTCAACCAAAATCTGACACCACAATACTTTGGCGGTGCTTAAACGACCACCTTTAGAACATGGCACTATTATCATTTTTTGGGAAACCTTCGTTCATACTCTTAAAACCTCGGTGGTTTCCTTTAAGCTTTAATGTTTGTCATATATTTCAAAGCCTGTATTTTCTATGCCGAAAATTTCCTGCAACGATGTTAAACCTTGGCTTAATTTCTCTTAAGGATAAATAATTCCAAGACTGTTTTCTTCATTCACCTAAATTGTTGAGCTCACACAAGATCGTTACCAAGCATTATTCGGATAACGTCTCGACGTCTCTGTCCTCATCAGAGTCAATGATCCGAGTCGGTGGTCCACAGTTGTTCGTCATCTCGGAGTGGCGTTTTCGTTCTCGTGCCAAGACGGGATCTTCTCCAGTGAACATCGCACGAATGAGCTATGCCCACCCTGTAGCGCTCTTCTATACAGAGTGGTTGTTGGTGACGTGATTATCCGTTGATAATAGTTTATTTTTCAACGAATAATCCATCCTTCAGCACTAAGTTTTATGTTAGCTAGCACAAGGCGAACAGTAAGACGTTTTTCACACCGCCTATTTTTTTCACGAAAACTAGGACCCAATGATATTGTTTTCGTACGATTATTTCAATTGAGCGAAAGTCGAAATTCGTATTCGCTCTAATATGCGGTAGTACCGAAGCCAATTTTTGCAGCTACCAAGTGTTTGGAAAACAGTTGATGTTTCATCAAGACTGTTAATACAAACGCGATTCCGAAAATGTTTATGAAAACCGAAGCGCTTAACTAAAAGTGCAAATTAGTGCTTTGCAACGAAATGAAAAGTCTTATTCTCTTACTTTATGTTTAGATTACATGATTGAGCTTCACAAATGACGTTTAAAAAAAACTCGCAAAACTTGTCTACTTTCAAAATAGAATCACGCTTTGACATATTAACACGGTCGTGTTGGTAATGAACCTCGAATGAACATGCAAACTATTGCAAAAGGCGAACCAAATTGCTTTATTTTTTCTAATTGATCTCGCCTCCTTTCTAGCTCTTAAAAACCTACTATAAGGCTTCTCTAAAAATTTCTTGAAGCTCTCAATATTCATTTCATGGCTTATGTCTTGGATACGATTTCTGCGGAGCGGGATGGAGTGATTTTTTGGTAAAATATCTGGCCCACAGCAACCACTCTTAAAAGCGTAGCCGCCTCCAGTCCTATCACAGTTGAGCGTCAAACCTTCCGACCTGTTTTTCTGATAAGCTGTTTTGAAATTGTTTTTTAAGCATTTGCGCTCTGACCGCAGTTCAAAAATAGCCACTACTTTGCAGCTGTCTGTAACCTGCTAGAAATATGAAATTATGGGAAATATAGCAATGCGGTATTACTAGTCACTGTGATTCAGAGCTAGGTTTTATCTCATATCCAAAGGAACATTCAATCCAAGTAAAAATCTCGTATTTCTATCTACTTAAGAGCAGCCTTGTTTTATGATAGATCCCATGGAACAATTTGTGATATTGTGACATAGACACTTGACAATGAAATGTGATAAGAAAAAATGGGGTACATGCTGCATCGCAACAAAAATGTGAAGACCTTCATTTATCCTAATTGAGCGAAAGAAACCCATTGGGTGGCTTTGACGAACGACCATTCACACTAAAGCCCTTATTTTTATCCGATATGATTACTCGATGATTTTGAGGACTACGCTTGTATGCGAGTTACCATTAAATTGAGTTCTTTGACAGTAATTTCAAAAATGTGAGATATACTTGCCAGTTGTACAAGATACTTTCTAATGTGCTCGTAAGTGCTAAGATGTTTACCCAGCAATAGCATTTGATCGTCGTGATATCTTCTACTCTTACACAGGTCAAATCGGTGAGTTCACAGAAACCATTATGAAGACAAATGTACTTTCGACAACAAAGAAAGACGCAAATTTCGAACTTCATTGTGACATGTTTAAACTAGCGAAAACGTAATTGCGTTCAAACTACGGCATACCTTTCCATGAGAGAGGAAAAAATAGCATTGATTTCAAAGAAAAACTAACCTGTATCAGGAAGCTTTATTTGACTTTATCGCACGTATGCATTTATGCTTCCCGACGTCTTACCGACTCGTCGTGGCTGGGAGCTGTTCCTGAGTGTCGGGCTACGATGTGCAACGCGAGGATTTATCCCCTCAGGCAGGGTCTTCTAAGCTGAGGAGTCCGTGGTTTCCACTAGGAATCCTAGCTAAGAGTAAGCCAATACCAGGTTCCGTCGCCGTTCTGGCATCAAACTATTCGCATGGTGGCAAATCTCCCTCTGATCCACAAGGGAAGCGACTGCCTGTGGTTGTGGAGACCTGGGGGTAGACTTTGGCTTGCGTGACCTTGAGACTCCAAGAGCCACAGAAACTAAACCAGCAAAACCTCCGAAAAATAAAAATAATGCTCAAGCTCACATAACAAGTGATAGGGCAATCGAAGATTCCAAATGAGTATGTCACAATGCATCAAAAAAGCGAAATTGAAAAATTAGAGTGAACGCTTAAGGGGATTTAAAATAACAAATGACTTTTTATTCACAATCAGTGCTGCAATAACAATGCAGTTTATTAGCGATTGTCATCTTGGGGATACCACGAAAAGAGTCCTCCCCTTAGAAATCCTCTATTTATAGTTTAACGTCATTAAAAATGTAATTTCGAAGCAGGAGCCAACTTTATTCTACATTTCACGCACTTGAACGGAAAAACAATGTTGGGATGTGCAACATAAATTATAAACGAATATCACAATTTTAACTTATTATTTACTACCTACTCCTTTTAATGGCAGGGTATGTTGCTAAATATTCCTTCAATGATGTCGAGATATTTGCAAAACTCAGGTACGCAGGTGTTCAAGGTAGGTAACGAACGCACTACTACCCTTTCTGAGGACTAACGTGTTCACAGCCACACCATGAGGGTTCTTCGTTTCGTCTGTCTCTCAGCTAGTTCTATCGATCTTTTTGCCATCAGCAACCACTCGTCAGCGGTATTGACCTGGGGAGCCCAAATCGGCAATGAACCCAGTTAACCTGAGGCTGCATTTATAATCATAATTTCACCTTATAATTTAAGGCCTGCTCTTTTTAAAGGCAAGGTATGTTGGGTAATAGCGCGTTCGTTCCCCACTGCAGACTTTTGCGGTCCGGAGCTTTACAAACATTTCAGCATCATTAAAGTTATAAACGCATGATTTGAAATTCACGTAGTAGTAACGGTGTTGGAACAGGAGAAGAAATTAAAGTAAACTTGATAAAGCCGGTATTCCGCTATAATTAGAGCAGAAATAGTAGAAAGAATCTGAAAGAATGTGGAATGTCAAGTAATTGATGATGGTTCACGTCTTATTGTCGATATAGGCCTTTTCGAAAAATAACCGTCACTTATTTCCTTGTGTAGTATGACTCTTATTGCTGGTGTCATTCCTTATATATTAAGCCGTTTAATTGGTTTTAGTGCTTTGATCTAACTATAACATGAGTTAACCATTTACACACTGGATGTAAAGTCTGTTGAAACACGTAGATGTGAAGTGTCCCAGCGGAAATCGAGCACTTTAGAGCAAAATTTTCGTCTGCGTTTTGAAGTCGGCTAGATATCGGGTGTTACAGTTGTCATTTAGCAAGAATCGAAACGACGATTTTTAATTAGGGCCGTAAAATCTCAACACAATCGATTCCAAAATGTTCCTTCTATCTGCGTTACGAAACCGTAGAAAAAACACCTACTCTGAAGGAATGTTGCTGAGATTTGGGCACGTCGTTTCATTTCTCCACCTTAGAGGGCCGGAAGCAGAAAATGATGCTTTCGTTTACAAATTTAAACTTTTCCATTTCTATTTGATATCTAGAGAAAAGTTAGGATTATTAACTATTCCTCTTAGTTATTACTCGTCATCATGCGATCCGCTTGTGAATTTGGAGCACAGATTTTCCTCTCACTTCCCCCATTTAATTAACTTTGCTCAGCATTATTTAAATTCAAGCTACGCTCCTAGACATAACGAAGATTTCTTGTTTAAACAAATATTTCATTTTGAAATTATTCGAACGCTACTTTTGCTTGAAAAATTACCAGCACAGTTTACTCATTGCAAAATTCAACCTACTGTGAAAGAAAGAGTGCGAATTCACTAGTTACTTCCACTAGATGATCCACAGATAGCCAGCATGTTCCTCCTGTTGGCTGACTATTTGTAATATACGCAACTACTACAGGTAATCGAATGCATTTTGCACAGGTTCATGGAAAGCGATACGCCTACAAATTCGACTTTCAAGGACTCGCACAAGCTTGCCACAATTCCATCAATGCCGGAAGCGATATCTCGGGCGCAGTGCAATCTTTTAACCCATACCAAAATAGTATGAATTTTTCAGATGAGAAACACAAAAAATCGCCTTTTTTTATTTGTTTTATGAGATTATGAAGGAAAAGCTAGCTATTCACCAAAGTGTCCTAGCTTGATTTCAATAAGCACTCAGCAGAGCCTTTTATTTTAAATTTTCAGGAATGAGAACGTTGTCGGTGACTTTTTACGATCACGAAATTTGTGTGACAACTTATTAATAGGTCGTAATTCCTGCTGTAGGGCGCGTGTGGTGCAATGGTTGGAGGCGCTACTGCGACACGCACGTGGAATCGATTCCTGCGTGCATGGCCCACCAAGCCTTCCATCCCTACGGGGTCGGCAAATTGGTACCAGACTTGTCTGGAAAGATAGCAGCACTGGCTCGATACATCGGCAGGCCACCGCGAGTCATTGTAAAGGCCAGATATGCATTCAATCACCTCCAACGATACTTAATGAAGTCGAATGCATGACGCATCCCTCAGGAATTGATCAGCGCCGAGAGCCTTAACCTTTATGCTGGGCCCGCACAACTAGTGAGGATGAGCCGTTCATGTATCACGTACAGTTCGCATAGGGCACATGCAGCCCACCGCAGGGATTAATCAACGCCGAGAGTTTTATCCTTCATCCTTTTTAATTCCTGCTGAAGCTTATTTTTCTCACTATTAATTACAGGTTTTTCTTGAACAAAGCATAATCTGTTATAAAGATATTCATTCCACTTTCGAAGATACTTTTCTTGAATTTGTTTAAAAAACATTTAAGAATTCGCTTTGAATCTCCGTCACTTGTGAAACGGTAACTTTCGGACCTTTTCATTTAGTATCAAAGCTTGCGCCCTCACAAGTGCCCTATCAGTTATTGGGAGGATCCGAACGGCTAGCACAAGCTGTGAGTTCTGTTTCCCATACCATTTTTTGAACTTACAGTGATAAAGAATGAGATAAAAGTTTTTCTAATTTTAATTCTAGTTTTTCTATAGTGAAAAAAGCTACGTAACTGCAATATGGGATGCTGTCGTGACAGATGTGAAATTTAAAATATTGCTCTGAAACGCATCACTGTACCCACCATATTCCTTACAACCCACTTTTGTAGGCCTGATATTGTCCACGAACTTTTAATCTTTTCGAAACGTCACCAAATTACAATGTTTTTTTAGAACAGACGAAAATGTTTCGGCAGTTAAAGTGCGTAAGGTGTTGAAAAAATGACAGAATTGTAGAGGACATTAAATCCACTGTTTCGTGGCTATGATTTATATACACGCCTTTGTATGCTATGTGATAGCATGGTCGTCGTGCGAATACGTTGCAGTCGCCATTTCGAAGGAATTTGTAGCTGGTGTTCAAGGTGTATAGGCATCCTCTACACTCACACATTCCATATAATAACTATAGCTCGTCATAGCAATTAAATTGCAACAACAGTTGATTGCAGTCAATGTTGACAGTTAAATTTTCGGTATGAAACTTTTCCGAAAAGAGGTTTTTGTAAATTTGTGCATCACCTATGTCACCTGTAGTCCCGTTGATCGTTGAGTGACTCAAGCGGGCGCCAGTAAATCCTCCATTTTTCCCTGTCGCATGCAAGAGTAGCCCAGTGGGCTCTGCTCGCTTTAGGGACTCGTCGAGCATCATATCTCTCTTGTAAGCCTTTCGTGAAGAACTCTGACCATCGGGACGGTGGTCTTCCTGCAGTACGTTTAACATCCCGAGGAATCCAGTCACTAACAGCCCTTGTCCATCGGTCATCATTCATACGCATTACGTGTCCGGCACACCTTATTTTCGACTGTTTGGCGTATAGAACGGCATCTTTGGTTTTCGATCGTTGACGTAGATCGGAGCTTCGGATCCCATCCCTTACTCGTGTAAAACGGGATACTGCTAGCATCGTCCTTTCGACTGCGCGTTCGATAACGATCTTTCATCCTGCTTACGTAACGACCAGGTTTCTGACGCATACGTTAGGGCAGAAAGAACCGTTGAGTCGAAAAGGTGAGCACGAAGTCGGGTGGTTTTTGTTCTCTTTACTACATCCTCGGTGCTCTTGAAAGCTCCCCGAGCCGCTCGTTTATTTCTGCTCAGCTCTGGAGCTAAGTCGTTCATCATATTGATTTACCGACCTAAATTGACATAACTGGAGCATTCGGAGATATTCGTTCCGTTGAGCGTGAATGGGGCAAACGAAGCCAATCCGTTCTTCATGAACATCGTTTTCATTAGATTTAGTAGAAGACCAATCATTCCACACGCTTTATCAAAGTCCGCAAGCATACGTTCCGCTTGGCTAATGTCTGGTGTTATAAGAACGATATCATCAGCAAAGCGAAGGTGATGTATCTACCGACCACCGATTTTCACTCCCATATTATCCCATTCCAATGTTCGCATGACGTTCTGGAGGGTGGCTGTAAATAATTTTGGAAAGATTGTATCGCCCTGCCTAACTCCTCTTTTGACGTTAACGATAATGTCGTTGTAGAATGGTGAAATCTTGGTTGTGAAATTTTTGTACATCACGAAGAATCTTTACGTTCTGAGCAGGGACTCCTTGACTACCAAGGGCTTCCATAACTGCTTCTATCTCAATTGAATCAAAGGCCATCTCTAAGTCGATGAAAGTGAGACAGAGCGGTCTTTTGTAATCTCGCGATACTTCAATCAGCTTTGTTAACGTGTGAATGTGGTCCATCGTACTAAATTCTTTTCGAAACTTTGCTTGCTCGCATGGCTGTCCTTGGCAATGCTAAATACAGTAAAAAAAAACAGGCCTCATTTTCCTAGCCCGAAAGAGTCTCCAATTTCGCAGCGTTGGGTAGGACGAGTACGGAGAGGCTGCTAAAATCTCAGGGCCAATAGAAGCGGCCTGGAAAATGAACAATGGTGACGATCTGTACCTACAATGCACGTACACTTGCAGCCGAGTCCTCGATAGAAGACTTGCTCATGCACGCAAGAATGATAAGGTACGACGTCATCGGCTTGGCCGAGACCAGACGACGACACCCATTCAACGCCGTCTATGACACTGGAGAAGAACTGTTCCTCGGAACATGCGACAGTAGAGGAGTAGGTGGTATCGGCGTTCTCGTCAACACGAGTATGTCCATGAACATCGATTCATTCGAACAGCTTACAACACTAATCGGACGTATACGATTAAAAAGATGTGGATCAAAACCGGCGGAGTGCAATCATCTTGGTCTAGTAATTGGAGAAACTTCGGCCGGCTTTGCGAATGCTTTCACAGCCTTTGCAGCTTCGACCATTGCTGCTGCTCTTCTCTCTTAAAGATCTTCTTTTATCTCCAGGGTTTCGAAAAGGATTTAGTACGATGGACCACATTTACACGTTAACAAGGCTCATTGAAGTATCGCGAGATTACAAAAGACCGCTCTGTCTCACTTTCATCGACTTAGAGATGGCCTTTGATTCAATTGAGATAGAAGCAGTTATGGAAGCCCTTGGTAGTCAAGGAGTCCCTGCTCAGAACGTAAAGATTCTTCGTGATGTACAAAAATTTCACAACCAAGATTTCACCATTCTACAACGACATTATCGTTGACGTCAAAAGAGGAGTTAGGCAGGGCGATACAATCTTGCCAAAATTATTTACAGCCACCCTCCAGAACGTCATGCGAACATTGGAATGGGATAATATGGGAGTGAAAATCGGTGGTCGGTAGATACATCACCTTCGCTTTGCTGATGATATCGTTCTTATAACACCAGACATTAGCCAAGCGGAACGTATGCTTGCGGACTTTGATAAAGCGTGTGGAATGATTGGTCTTCTACTAAATCTAATGAAAGCGATGTTCATGAAGAACGGATTGGCTTCGTTTGCCCCATTCACGCTTAACAGAACGAATATCTCCGAATGCTCCAGCTATGTCTATCTTGGTCGGGAAATCAATATGACCAACGACTTAGCTCCAGAGCTGAGCAGAAGGAAACGAGCGGCTTTGGGAGCTTTCAAGAGCATCGAGGATGTAATGAAGAAGAAAAAGACACCCGACTCCGTGCCCACCTTTTCGACTCAACGGTCCTAACGTATGCGTCAGAAAACTGGTCGTTACGTAAACAGGATGAAAGATCACTGAGCGTTATTAAACGCGCAGTCGAAAGCACGATGCTAGGAGTATCCCGTTTCACACAAGTAAGGGATGGGATCCGAAGCTCCGACCTACGTTAACGATCGAAGATCAAAGATGACGTTCAATACGCCAAACAGTAGAAGATTAGGTGGGCCGGACACGTAATGCGTATGAATGATAACCGATGGACAAGAGCTGTTAGTGACTGGATTCCTCGGGGTGTCAAACATACTGCAGGAAGGCCACCGACACGATGGTCAGAATTCTTCACGAAAAGCCTAGAAAAAAGATATGATGCTCGACGTGTTCCAAAAGCGAGCAGAACCCACTGGGCTACTCTTGCACGCGACAGAGAAAAATGGAGGATTTACTGGCGCCCGCTCGAGTCAACGACGATCAACGGGACTTCAGGTGATACAGGTGATGCAGGTGATTTAGCATTTTTGATACCCGTGTATAGCTTGCTGGGCTCGAGACGTAGAGGCTGGTTGTACTCACGGGTAGCTTGCTCTTCCAGAGTGGACATAGAGCTTATTTGTTGGTGGCAACTCCTAACCGCGTCCCATATACTTCCCTGTCACTTGATTGCAGGCTTTTGGCCGAATTGACTCGTAGAATACAATCCGCATAAAGCGAGAACGCACCCACACACGCATGCATGAGTACGCCTAGCAAATACAGAAAGTATGTGCCAAATCGGCGCAGCAGAAACAGGGAGTCCATACTCCTGATCCACCTGCGTCTCAGGGAAGCAAAGGTCGCTTTCGGTCCGCGATTAACCCCTTATTCGCCACCTGGGGATGCGCCACCTAGCCTCGCGACTAACAGGCTCGAGATCCCTCATATGAGGGAGATCCGTGCTACAGTGCCCGTAGTTACAAGATTGGTTTAAGCCAATTTGTGCTAACGGACGAGAAAAGAGTGGCAAAGATTTATTGCTTTAGGAGTGAAAACTGTCTGAAAACAAAAATCGGCTGGTTTTTGTCATATGCCCCACCGTAGCTAGAAGCTATCAGTTAACGAAGAACGTTTTAAAAAATTACCCATTCAGCCGCTTCTCTGTCTCGAGCCGGCAATGTGTACTTTAAACCAGATTTCTTTTTTAATTTCTTCCACATTTTTTGAAGCTATTTTACTTTTTTGTAGAAAACAATGTAATAAGTGAAGGACAGTACCTTGCTGCTATGAAAGGATACTTTACTAGGATTTTTCGACAGTTTTACCGTTTGCTGTCTGAGCTCGCTGAATTAGAACGAAAGGCAAAAATTTAGTGTATGCGAGATTGATGTTCAAATACTCTTTGTTAGCGTCGAGTACTCGCTAAAGTTCGAGTAATGAGAAACAGACAATGTTCGTCATAATGCTTACTTTTTATGTTCAACCTTCTATAAGATTTATGGTACGGTATTAAGCAAAATACAATCACAAGATTGCTGAGATATTTGCAAAACTCCCGACCGCAGGTGTCTACGGTGGGGAACGAACGCGCTATTGTCCTTTCGGGGTAGTAACGCGTTCATCTCAGCAATCTTGTAGTTGTATTTCGCTTAATACCCTGCCTTAAAATTTATAGAAGGCAGAAAAGAAAAAGCAAACATTGTGAATTCAACTACACTCTCAGTTTAACAGAGCGCGGAAACATCGAAAGACTGCATCACGTACGCGTTGTTAGGAGACGCGTTACGTAGACGTTCTAGGAACATTTGGGTGTTCATGAGGTGGGATGGAATGTGTTTAAGCAACTGGGTAAGTATTAGGCTTAAAAACCTGGTTATTCTATCCGTTGGCCCGTCTACACAGCTGGTGATGGGTCTAACCTTGAATTACGATGGATTGGTTGACGCAACATCATCGGAAGATACCAACTTATGCGTTTAAATAAGTATGTATAGGACGGGACATGTTAGTTTATCTATTATAAAGTGCGAAATAGCCAATAATTTAGATGAACCAAAAACTAGCTTCCGTTTCTAAACGTTCAAATAAACCTATCAAGTAGCGGTTACATGACAAGGTGGTACCGAAAGCCAAGCAACAAAAGCATCTAGGTTCATTTCCTTTCTTCCCACCCTTCACACACAAAGAGGGTGCTTGTGAGAAACATGTTTCGAACAACCACCTCTGTGTGCACAAAAAAGAAACTAAAGAGGTATCGTGCCACTTGGCTCGGCAAATATCCATCTCTATTGGCTGCGAAATGGTAACCACATGAGACTAGTCTAGAAGGATAGCGGCGTAGCAAACCGAAACATTTGACCAAAAGCAAATACCTTTTATGTTGCTTGTTTATTAGCGATGAAGTAAGTGCGACTATTAAACGATGCTTAAGAAGGGCAGGTCTAGAGGAATCGGTAGCGATGGTTGAAATACAACCGACTACTCTACGTCGTCAGTTAGGTCTATCTACCATCTATGCGAAACACAAAATTGCGTAATCTGCCCTTACGGCAGGAACGGTGACTGCATGAATTCAGGTACGATATACCTGATCGATAAACCTGTAAAAAGCGGCTCTGAAGAAGGCGATACTGCCGCGACGTCAGCTACTGTTGTATTGTATTGTGTTTTTCTATGGAAGTAAATGTATGTTGTTTAACAACCCCGCGCCCAGTTCCGAGGTTAATAGAAAATCGATCCTGGAAAAAATTTTCAATTCGTTTTATACAATGTTACCGTTGGTACCAGATCGGTGCCATGTTCAATTTATCACTACATATTGCTTATTAGGCGAGGCTAGTAAATAAATTAAAAACCTCCAGATCATTATCGGCTTCCCGAGTTTGACATTCCATAAGCTGCTTAATTTTCTCAGCTAAGTCATGAGCATTCTGTGACATTAACATAATTATTTAATTTGTTTCTGCTTATTTAATCTAGAGGTTGCTAAAAAACATTACACTAACAAAAATCAAAACAGTCGTTACATTTTTTTCTTTCTTCATGCTTTTTCAGTTATAGAAATCGACATTTTACAGGTCCCCGTATGCAATGCATATTGGCCAGCTCAACCACAAGCATACATATATCCAAATGTTTCATGTTATAACGCAAAGCCGTCGTTGTAAAGTGGCAAAACGAATAATAAATATTTTTACTTGCTTTTCCTTTTGTATGAAGCAGACATGAAAAAATGAATGGTTGCATTCGCTGGTAGCGACGTAAATTTACATGTTGTCATTGCGAGGCACCGGAATTGCAATGACTGTCTCGTAAGCATCTGTGTTACTATGTAAGATAAACGTATTATATCCTTCTTAAACGCACTCTATAACTTCGAAATGAACTATAGAAGGCTGTTTCATGTAGCAGATAATTTTCTGGTCTTTGTAAATAAAAGATAACGTTTAATTTTTGTTTACCGCTTATGCTTTTTTTCACGGCATGGAAGGGTGTGAAGTCCAACTACAAGAATGCTGAGACATGAGCAAAACTCGAGGCAACAGTTGCAGTGCGAACTCGCGAGTACCCTTACCAGGGTCTCACACGCTATCCACCACACCACTGAGGTCCTTACTTTGTCATTTCTTGGCTATGTATTCACTCTTTCTCTCAGTAGTCACCCATCAACATTAATGACATTTCGCCGACATGGGTAATCATGGGTTCCAATCCCGCTTAATTTTCGGAGTTTCGCTCATAAATCAGCATCCTTGCTGTTATACAAAAATGTTTTTTTGTCCACGCTAACTTGCCTTATTTAGCCGCAAACACTGATCTCGTTCGTAGCCCAATTTGCCGATTTATTTATATCTAAATATAATATTTGAAACTATCCAGAACTTTCGTTGGACCTTCTTATTCTCATCGTACATCTTTCTAAATGGTTACTTATTTGAAACGCATTGCTCCATTCTGTAGTTAAGGAGCACTCATGCCCGCAGTCCATAGGCGTTAATTTACTACTGAAAGCGATTAGCAACTAGCAACCAAATGTGTGCACTAGGTTCCAACAGTTTTTATGCGGTTATATCGGACTTTAACGGACTGTCGATGCCATAGAAAAAATTTGTGTACTTCTATGTCGGCAATAGGTGAGTAAGCGAGACAGTGCCTCCGCCCCAGTCGCACCGTGCGCATCCCTAACCACCATCACTATTAACTGGCTGTCACGCTCTCCTTACATACACTCACGTACACGTGCATACACACATTCACATAACAGCCACACATCCACAGAACTAAACACACTTTCATATTCACAGACATACATAAACTTACACATCTACAGACAAATCCAATTCAATAAATTCTACTATCGGCCGCCATCTCACTTCACATGGGCACCTGTTGCTCACGAAACTCACGAAAATCACAACAGGTACTGTTTTGTGAAGCTCTTTTATGTCAAGAATCAAAAATCCGAAGAAAACTTCGTTCTAAAGATATAAATCAATCTTGTAGCAACATCTCAATAATTCTGTGGCTTCCATACATGTCCACCCTTTTACTGCGTTTGTTATCACAACGAACGATATCACAATGTTTAGCACTGTTGCTTTTGCTTTCTGGTGTTTGCAAATAAGAAATGATGACTAAAAGCGGGCTACGTCATATTACAGACGACGTTTAACCCCACCACTTCAGTCTAGACGAAACAATACCTCTCTCGTGTTTTAATTTCTTCGTTTGCTTCTTTGTTTTTAGAAAGCTCTACATCATATCTAGGTACATTTGCTGGCAAATTTTCACTGGATCCATAACGGTGCAATTAAATGTGTCTATAATTAACATTGTTGGTTCCGTTAGCAGTTTTCGGTAGCGTTCCAGAAATTCCGTGGCTTCGAAGTATATCGTATTCGTCGAAGTTATTTATTTGATTCAGTGATTGCCAGTGACATATTCTGAATATGATTCTTCTATCACCTATTAATACATCTGCTCACAACAAATGCAACTGACATCGGTGGCATTGATTGCTGGTTCGCGCAACAAAAACCAGCTCCGATTCGTCCGACTTTTTCCTGTTTCAATCACTCTACCTACGTACGCAAAACAACCTTATCAACATCACGGTCAAATCCGGTGTCGAAGATGTAGTGTAACTTTTGATTTACTGCAACTTATTAAACGGCTGCACACTGTCAATCAAATAATCGTCAGGCGTTACCACGGAAAATGAGACTTTCACATATACGATCGCCGCGAATACATGCACCAAAATGCTTTCAAAACTGCTAGCCACCGGGTCATTTTTTGTTCAATCTGCTATGCTTCGGGTAATTTTTGTTTGCTAAATGCTCTTACAACAAATCTCATACCAATACGTAGACGTTGATCTGCTGGAGAGATCGTAGTATAATTTATCGTTTCTAGTTAACAAATGCAAGCGATTACAGTTATAATCTCAGGTTTATTTTAAAAGTTTTCTGGTTAGTTATTTAACATACTTAGTACTGCTTTTTGGTTACTTTTCACCGTAGTTGTTTATTTGTGTTTGGAAGAACAGTAATTGAAGTACATAACGTTGAAATATGAAAGAAATTCCGGCTATTTAGGTTATTTGAATTCGCTCGTAACCATTTAAGTAGCTTCCGAAATGTTAAGTCATAGTGGAAATCATGATTGAACAGTCAAATTTGTCTAACAAATAGTGCTAATAATGAAGGGTGCGTGTGGCGCAGTGGTCGGAGCCGCGCTGCAGCACGCACTTGGAATCGATCCCCACGCCCATGGTCCACAAGACCCTCCATCCCTCCGGAGATGGAGTCTGCATTCAATTACCTACAAACGATGCCTAGTGATGTAGAATGCATGACGCACCCTTTAGGATTGATCAACGCCGAAAGCCTTATCCCTTCAGCCTTCAATAATGCTGCGCAAATGTGGTAGACACTGAGTAGATTGCACGGTCATGAACAATGCAAACATCGAAGTGTTTATGCTTGATATTTAGAACTACATGAAAATATCATGGTTGCAAACATAAAACAATGTTAGGGACCTAGGAAAAAATTCCATTGAAATAGCGCTAGTTTCCTTCCTGATTTCTCGCAGCGATTGCTCTGAACAGAAGACGTCAACAATTTCCAACAAATTGCCAAGTACCTAGGCACATGTTAATAAAAACAAGGACATGAGTCATGCTCTAAGAAGTATCGAAAGGTTTGTTCAAAACTTCATTCGAACATCTTTTAAAAACACGTCTCTTACAAATATTTAAAAACATGGTACGTGATAACTGAACCTGTTGTATAAATCACTGCAACTTTTGCTGCTTTCCTGATTGGTACAGTGCAGCGCTTCCACAATGTGAAGTCGTTATATGCAAAAAAAAGTCTTAGGTGAGTCTCTAATAGAGTTGTACATGTCGATTTCTTTTGGTGTCGATTACGTATGGTTACGAAGTGCGAAATACTCTACCAGCGACAACAGAGTGTACAGCTGACCTAAACTACTCGAAAAGATCTTTCCTAGCTCACCAATGGACCTTTCACTTAATCTGCTACTCTACCACCATTTTCTTCCAAGGGCCTTTCCGAGCATAGCCAAGTGATGTGCCATTGAGTGGCACTGATTAGATCATTGTTTTAAGAAATATAATGCTATAACGCTGTTAGGAAGAGGCTGGTAAAGATGTTAGGCAATTTCACGATGGAAGTAAAGGTGTTGTAGTAGCGATAGCGACAGTTGATAGACGTTGTTTCAACAATCTCGATTTTCAGCACTCTAACGGATTTTCTTCTATTCAAAGTGTTCTTTCTCAACGGTTTAAGCCGTATAAGAACAGAGTAGATGGGAATGTGAGAAATGTTTTCGCATTCCTTCTCTGTGGCAAATGTGAACCTAGCAAACGTTCGTAGTCGATGCACTCACCATTGCCGTCGCGTTTTGCGGTAGACGTCAGAGTTGCAAACGCGGCGTCAAGTGCTATCACAACTGGTTTTTTTTTTTACAATAGCATTTCATCCCTGTTCTCAGTCACCACATTACACAAAACGTGCCAGCAAGTTAATATTGACGAATTCAGACTGTATCAATGAGAAAACGGCACACGTTTTGATTTCTAACTGTGGCTGTTGAAAATGCTACCCAACCAAAACAATCAAACCGACTGCTCAGTCCAGAATGCAATCTTAAAAACTTCCATGACTGCTTTATAGATAAGTGTTGCACTGCATCCTCATATATGTAATAAATGAAACTAGAAGTGTGAAAAAAGGAAGCAAAAATATAGTTTTTAAGCGGCAGTCTAAATTATCGCAAGTGTGAAAATTTTAAACTATGAACTAAAAAAAAAAAAAAAAAAAAAAAAAAAACTAAAACTAAACTAAACTTTTAACGTTCACTACCACGCTATGCGAGTCTTTCGCTTATTACCTAAACGGTAATAGCGCGTTCGTTCCCCATTGCATACACCTTCGGTCCGGAGTTTTGCAAATATCTCAGCTTCATTAAACTTATCTCAACACTATAGAAGTTATATTTCGCAACATACCCTACCATTATAAAGAATAGGTAATAAATAAAAAGGCTAGGATTATGTTCGGTCCACTTATTGCTGTTGTTAATATCAAATCCAGCCATGAATTGATAATTTCCAATGTCGTACTCGCCGACATACAGTGGTTTAGCAAACGTACATTTAGTCGCTAGCAAAATAATTCCAGACTTTTTTTTGCTCTAGTATTCAACGAAATTTTCTGATGCTCCATTTCTCTTCTAGTCAGCAGAGTAAACAAAATTTATACCCGTAGAGGAGCATATACACCTAACCCTTCAATATTTTACCTTCTCATCGTGGTTCAGAGGTATTGAGCACCTCCGGGGACCTTCAGTGACGGGTTCGTCATCCATTAGGTCTCTAATACGACTTTCCCAGTTGAAAGCTCGGCTAAGATTGAACTACTGCTGGGAATCACTACGTTCCTAACAAAAATCGTCACTAGCTGAAACATAGTGATGATATAGGAAAGCCTTAAAACTGCTTTCGAGACTCTTGGAAAAGAAAACGGAAAACCACCAGTTCAAATGTAATTTATGTTGGAATTCGCACTATTTTTCACCGTCAAGAAGGATCGCTTGAGTATAAAAGTATTAAAGGTGTTAGTGCACAGATGACAACTCGATCGGTATGCGATAGATAATTTGCTCCTGATTTAAATCAAAAGTTTGACATATCAGAATTTTGACAAGAAGATAGTTAAGTGAGGAGCAGTTCAACTAGCCTTTTGTGTCTGAAGGCTTTGAAAAATTAATACAAGAAATTTGAAGGCTGGAGAAGTGGGTGAAATACGGGACGATGATCTTAAGGGGATCTTTCGAGAGTTCGATTTAAATGGTGACGGATTTATCCAAAGGGTAGGTCTAACAAAATTATTCCTTTTTGCCACAATTTTTGAATGTTTTAACAAATCAGGACGAATTGCGGTCAGTTATGCAGAAGATGGGACAATCACCCACTGAGGAGGAGTTGGATGCCATGTTCAACGCGGCTGACCAAGACAACGATGGAAATATTGACTTTAAGGGTGCGATTTTATTCGAGAAAAAAGAGCTGGCTATATTTTCTGTTCGAATACTAGCTAAAGAGGATAACGCAACCAAATCATCTGTCTGATTACGAGCAGATGTTGTTTGTTGCACAGAAATCTCGACTTTATCGAGCGTTGAATGTTTGAAATTTGATTCGGTTGACGATCGCTGTATTTTGGAACATTTTTAGTTTTCCGGTTTCAGAAATGTATTCATATATCTAGAATGAAATAGTCACCTACCACTATTTCAATTTAAAAAACAAAAGTTTATTCGTATTTCAGCTAATGATGCATCTTATTAGGGAAGCGTTTAGCGCATTAGTACCGATCCCGCGCATCCCTTCCACTTCCACACTCAGGGGTCGGCAAGTTTGTGTTTGACTTTCCCAGAGGTCCCCCCCCCCCCTATGCTTAATGAAAGTAAATGTAAGGCGAACCCCTCAAATATTGTTCAAGCGCTTTATCCTAATGCTTTCAGGTGTTTTATTAAACTAGACCTAGCAAAACGTTTCGGGAATATTTGCATAGAAGAAAAAACCAGTAAATTGATAAAATCAAATGTTATGGCTCCTTGCCAGTGGAGTAAAATGCTCATCATAGATTGATTCAAACTTGGAGAGAAATGTAGATCAATAAAATTGTGATCTAAGTCGAAGATTTTAGAATTTCTTCAAATTGCACACGCCAACCCTTTGTCGCTCTCGCTGAAGGCCGTATTTGAAGAGTTAGACGTCGATGGCGATGGCTACATTACAAGGTCTCCCAATTCGCATTTTAGAGTCATTTTTCTCAGTTATGAAGAAAAATGCTTTTATTCAGCAAATCAAAGCAACGTTAAGAGTGAGAAACGTACTCAACATCTTCAGATCCGAGCTGCGAACAGCGTTCCAGCGAATGGGTCACTCGCTTTCAGATCAGGATATTAAAGCCATTTATAAACATGTCGACGCCAACAACGACGGAAAAATCAATTTTCAAGGCAAAGATTTCCTATTTTTTTTCTTTTTTTGATCTTTCCTTGTTTCTCACACTTTATTTAAGCGGAATAGGATAGTTGGATACTTAGATGGCCCGTCTTCACTGGTTGTACGCGAGTGTGAGCATAATTTCCTTTTTTTTTCGGAGTGGAGTTTTGCCGGTTTAGCCACTGTGGCACCCTAGCGTGTCGAGGTCAGCCTGGGCGAAGTCAGCCTAGGTTTTCATCACCATACGCGGTCGTCAGCATATGTGGATCAGAGGAAGATTTGACGCCATCTGACTTTCATAGCAGGACGGTGGTGGATTCTGCTATTGTTTTACTCTTAGTTAGGCTTTCTGATGGGAGTGCAGTACTTCTTCTCAGCCTGGGAGACCTTATCAGGGTAATGAATCCCACCAATGTACATGGCAGCCCGAGACCTAGGAACACCGCGCCACGACGAGGCGGTGAACCGCTGGGAGGGAATAGGATAAGAAACTCAGAAAGAGCTTGTAAATTGCATTTTTGTTGTTTAAAAAAACTTCATAGTTAAGTGTTCTTGATGACTGAAAGTATTAAGTGCACGATTCAAGAGCATTTTTTGAAAATGCCGCTATTGACGTGAATTTTAAATGATCACTGCAGTTCTGCACAGAGTAGACATCACTGCAACACAGGTACACTTTGGGAAGCAAAACCGAGCTACGTTTTAGTGGGCAATAAATCCCTCATCTAAATTTCAGCTCCCATTAGTGTATTTTGCTCCAAATCAATGCTGTGAACAAAAGTGTATCTGTTTCAAATAATTCGCGCAAAAGAATTACTTGCGAAACAGCTCGGTTTTCTGAGTGTCCCATGAAGCAATATGAATCAGTAACTTGCAGTGACACCGGCAGCGCTGTGGGAACAACTGCTGATGCTTGTAAAACAATTTATGTTCTAGATTTCTATAGCACTCTAACTGTTTCAGCTATTTCAACGTTCTCGAAGTTGAAAAAATAAGGTTGAAAAAATAAAAATAATAAAAATAATAAAAATAATAAAAATAATAAAATACAGGCAATCGATAGTGTCACTTACCATGCGCTTCTAAATCGACAAAGTTCTTTGATGTGACATTTACACATCTTGCACAGTCCCGAATTTTTCTGCTAACGGCAAATTAGAAGCTATTTGATCATGTCGTCAATATGAAGATTAGTGCTTTTCATGTCCATAGTGATTAAGGAAGAAAGCGACATATGCCAGCTCGTAATGAATTTTTGTAACAGCAGTAAAAAATGTTGCAGTCCGAAAACCATTGACTACAGGATAAAAGTTCTCATGCTTGATCACAACAGAACCCCGATTTTATGAAAGCCGCAACGCATAGCTTTTAAAGCTCATATTCGAGCACAAAAGCAAATGAACAAGCGGGTTTTCTGCCGTAGGATACAATGTGTAGGATGTGCTTTTGCGTTGGGAATTCCAAAGCTCATAAAGTTTTTTCAAACTTTTAAAAATTTTTATTCATATTTCACTCATATTTCAACTTACAAAAAACGCTTAAAAATTATGTACACAAAGGGTACGATTGATCGCGGCCTCTTCTACGAATCGGTGAAGTTTTGTACTCTTAAAGCGCTGTGTTTATTGAGAAGTTATCGTTGTTTATCCAGGAACCATCTTCGTTACGAAATGGTCAAGGGTGCAAATAATTTTCCACGGCATTCTCCAAATTTTAAATTACTTTAGAGAATAGAGTCCAAATATCTAATTCAAAATCTTTTAAAGTCAAAAGAAAACTTAGATTTAAGAAAAATTCCACGCAAGTGTGGCAACTGCGAAAAATAGCCATACATGTGGAAACATCATCACGTCCAGCTGCATAAAATCTCTTTTGTTCGGCTACTTCGATAACCGAAGTACGAGCATTCATCTTGTGTGAACAACAAGTTGTGCCTGCTCTGGGCTGAGTTTTCCAATTTGCGTCAAGATTTATCGCCTTAAATAAACTAGCCATTATTGTCGCGTCGTATTAGTGCATGCCTTCCGCCGGTTTACCGCCTCTTCGTGGCTGTGAGGTGTTCCTGGGTGTCGGGCTGCGATGTGCAGCTCAGCGTTTCATCCCCGGCAAGGTCTCCCAAGCTGAGAAGGAGTCTGACGTTTTCATCCGGAAGCCTGGCAAAGAGTAAACCAATACCAGGATGGAACACCGTTCTGGTATCAAAGCCACATAGTGGCAAATCTCCCTCTGATCCACAGGGCTGCCACTGCCTGTGGTGGTGACGACTTGGGGCAAAATTTGGCCAAGCTGACCTCTGGATTCCAGGAAACCACAATGGCTTAACCACCAAATCTCAGAAAAGTGGAGATTGTGCTGGGGTCAGTACAAGCAGTAAGGACGGGCCATTCAAGTATCACGTAAGTAAGTATTATTACATACCAACAAGTCAAATCACCTTGCCGGTAATGTGTTCAACTGAACAGTAGAAAAAAGATACTTGAAAGTTAGAATAGCTATAGGTGTAGTGATACTTGGATACTTGGATACTTGGACGGTCCGTCTTCACGAGTTGTGCGGACCCCAGCACATATGCCATTCGTTCCTTTCTCTCGCAATCGTAGTCCATGGTGGTGGTCTTGTTCGAGCATGGTATCGCTTGCGAGTCTCATACCGTGATCTGTAAAACAACTGCAGCTGCGGGTACAGCTGATTAACTTTGTTTACGAACACGTCCGCCCAACGTGTAGGTGGTCGCCCAAGGGAACGTTTGCATTCTCTTGGAGTCCACTCTACTGTTTTTTTTGTCTATCTGTCGTCAGTTCTTTTCAATAAATGACCGGCCCATCTATGTTTCGCTGTCGATGTAGATTCTCCTGGATCTCGAAGATGTGACAAATTTCGGTCAGAGCTTCGTATTCCCGTTAGATATTGAGAATGCCAGCTACATTTCAGAAGACATCGCTCAAGCGCTCTATGAGTAGTGCGAAGAATTCTTGACGTGGTTGAAGTGTCAACCCGCGTCTGTGCAGCATAACAGAGGGCTAGAACGGAGGACCGTAGAATCGAAAAAATGAGCGCGGATTTTCGGGTCCTTCAGTTGATCGGTGGCTTCTTTGAAAAGCTCCAATGGGGCTCAAGCTGCTCTCCTTCTTCTATCTAGCTCTACCTTCATGCTGTTTCCCATGTTCATTGATGGCCCAAGGTCGGACAGAGTTCATATGTAGGACAGGTCCACTCCTTGGTCGACGAGTGCTGATAGGATTGCATTCGTGTAGCGTAGTGATAGACGAAACAAATAGAAATCTTCCGCATCTTCCGCAAGCGTATGTCTAAAAAAACGAGAAAGCCACAGAGTAGGATCTAGGATTGTAAAATAAAATTTCGAAACAGAAATAGTGTGAAATATTTTATCTAAACTAGAGGTCAACCAAGCAAAGCAGTTTAACTTTTTCATCCAAAAGTCAAACAAAGACTGCATATGTACCAAGACAGAGGAGCGAGCTAACTTTTCTCGTTAAACATTATGGCATATATAACCTGTATCACCTATGATCGGCCACCGATCGTGTGCTAGTAAAATATTCCTATTTACTGTTGCCACGTACAAAAGTAACTGAGTGGATCCTCGACGCTCTAGGAAATCGCTGAGCCAAACATCTCAGTTCTAACGTTGGAAAATCGTGACCATCAGGTTCCTTCCTAATAAGTCTTTGACACTACGAAGAACCAAGCCGCTAACGGCTCCTGTCCATCGATTGTCGTTTAAAAGGGTCGCATTTCCGGGCCACCTAATTCTCGAGTTTTGGCGCAGTTCGGAATTTCGAATTCTCACTCTCACTTGGCTGATACGGGGCACACCCTGTATCGCTTTTTCGATTGATACTTTGGCAATGCTAAATGAACGTTCTGCTTAGGTACCAACCAGATTTCTGCCGACAATGTTAAAGCAGAAGGAGCTGTAGGTTCAAAATGGTAGACAAGGAATAGAGTCTTTTATTAGTCCTCTTCACTACACCCTCGATACTCCTAAAAACTCCCGAGCAGCTCCGTACTTTAAAAGTGCATGGGACATTAGAAACAAATCCATATTTCATGAACACCTTTTTCGTGAGGCTCAGCCGCAGACCAATCTTTCAAAAAGAGTTGTCGAGACCAGCTAATATTCGTTCTGCTTGGTTAATGGTTGATGTTATAAAATCGATGTCACCAGCAAAGCGAAGATGGTGTAATTGCCGACATTCGTTTTTCACCCCTATGTTGTCCCATAGCAAATTGTTCATGATGTTCTCTAGGGTGGTGGTAAACAATTTTAACAAGATGGTATCATGTTGGCCAACCCCTCTTTTGAAATCGATGATGAATGGTGATGTCTGGGTTGCTAAATTTTTATACGGCGCACGAAGAATCTTCATGTAGTGAGTGGGGACTCCTTGACGATTAAGGGCTTCCATGACTGCTTCTATCTCAATTGAATCAAAGGCCTTCTCTAAGTCGATGAAAGTGAGACAGAGCGGTCCTTTGTATTCTCGCGATGCTTCAATGAGTCTTGTAATCGTGTGGATGTGCTCTATCGTACTGAATCCTTTTCGAAACCCTGCTTGCTCACATGGCTGCCCTTCGCCCAGTGTTTTGTCAATTCTGTTCAGAATGACTCGAGTGAGGAGTTTGTAGACGACAGACAGCAAGCAGATTGGGCGATAGTTGCCTATATCGTGTAGGTCGCCCTTCTTGAACAACAACACGGTCTTGCTGGCATTCCACTAAATGGCACCCTTAACATTCGGACAGGTAACATGCGAAAACCCTATCGAATGTGTTGGTGAGAACTGGCGGTAGGTCACTTGTAGTAGTGTACATTCTTCAAACGTCTCCTTTCAATGTACATGTGGTCACTGCTTCGATACTGCATCTCGAGCTTACTATGATTTCCACATCTTCGGTGTCATAAAAATGCTACTACTGTTGACTGCAGAATTAGCAGCGCAGATCTGATAAATTGCTGGGCGAATGATGACCGATGGCATGAAATATATGCTTTTGGTCACCTCTAATGATCCTTGAAAAATTCTAATGCAAGAAGCATCTCTCAGGGATTGGTCATTGTCTGGAGCTTTACAGCTTTCGCTTTATATACAATCTTGGTTGCCATGACAAACTCCGAAAGCCGCCCACCTTGCTCGTTCCACTTTCATGAAACCCAATATAGGTTTCTTCAAATATTTCTTTGAGCCCGTTAATAAGGTTACAATCTTTAAAAATATCCTTAAAAGATCTATCACTCTCTTTGTAAAACTTCTCCAAGTTCATAGAGAACGGTCCTACTTCGCTCTCGTCATAGCTCGATGTCGGTGAGTAGACAGCGAAAATTGTCATGGCCGTGTTGAACTACATCTCTTTAATGGTAAAAACACGATTCGGACGTGTTATTTTTTCAAATCATTCGATGTTCACAACCAAACTGTTGCTGTCGAAGTCGGGGTCTATTGTCGGTTATTCCTCGGAGCAGTTTTCCTCTAGTGACATGGACGGCGGTAAATATGGGGAGTCTTCTCGTTTCAGCCACTCCGATGATTTTCTAACTTATTCCTCTTGCTTGCATGATCAGATAGTCTAAAGAGGACTCAGATGCAAGTGAACGTGCATTATAAGTGAATTTTATCACCGTCCTCCTTCTAGATTCAAACAGCTGGAATGGCTCTGCGATTTTAACAGACTTTCCGTACTCTTCCGATTTAGTGCTGCCCTACCGAAGCGCGGCTAGTTCGCGGTCCGTAGAGTGAGTATTGCGATACCCACGTTTAACTTGCTTAGCTCTTAAGGTGGGGAGCTAGATGTACTCACTGATAGCCGGCCAATTGTCACCAGAGTGAACTGTGAGTCTGTTTAATGTCTTCGACTCAGAATCTCCTTCCATGTACTTCCTAGTCACTTTATCGATATTTTGGCCAAACTAACTAGTAGAATCCACTCCACATAAGTGGCAACACATACATACACGCATGCATGAAAGGATCACAGAAGGTAAGTGCCAAATTGGCGCACCAGAAACACAAAGTCTGTTTCCTGGACCCACCTGCATCTCAGGAAAGCGTAAGCTCACTTTCGGTCTGGAATTGACTGCTCTATCCACCTTGGGATGTGCCACGAAATCTCGCGACTGGCTGGTCGTCATCAACAAAAGCATTCGAGCTCTGAACGTGGGTTCGGCTGTTTGAGAATAGTGGTCCAACTCATAAATACTGTTGAATAATCGACGAATTGGTTTTCCCTGAAATCTTAGGATATAGGTAATAGATTTTTCCAGATGTCTATCGAGAAAATTAGTCAGCTTTTATAGAGAGCAGGAAACGACCCGGTACTAGAAAATATCGAATTCCCGACACCGGCTAGCTAGAAAACCTTGTTGGTTCGGTGTGAGGTAAAACCAGTGCCTTGCGCGTACTTGCAAGCTCTAGGAATATATATATATATATATATATATAGGCATAAAACTAGTAAAATGTAATCGTCTTTTATCTAATTGAGGTTAGGATTTCTTCTCTCCAACACTTTTAAGGTATCCACAATGAACATTACTTAAACAAAGACAACGGAGCAAGTTTTATCCCTTCTTATCAATTTTACTACTTGAGAAACCCTGGTTTTCTTCAATATATTGTTTGTAAGAGCTCTTCATCGAGTGCGCCACAGTAAAAAAAAACATGAATTTAAATAAGCCGAGGTTTTCAAAGTGAAAATGTGTAAACTTGTACATAGATGGTGCTTTCTAAAATCAACGATTTTTAGAATTCTGTCAGATGATGACTAGAAGAAAGTGAAGATTGTATCTACTACACCACAGTCCACTGCTTCATACCTGTTCGACTATCCTCAGTCGTTTGGATGTACACCATTACGAATTTCTTCCTTTTTTTCCAGTCACTAGCACTTATAATTTCAGACACGTATTATGATGAGTTAAATATAAAATACAAGAGGATACGCCAATTTTTCATTGCCTCTTCGAAGTGTGATCTAAATTTCTATTTCACTTTTTGTGATAAAACATTATGATAGTCGATGTAATTATTAATGTGGTAATTCTACAAATGGATAACGAACAGAGATCAATTGTTGGAAGCGTTGACGTGGAATGCATTGCATAAAGACGAACAGCAAGTGAACAAAACGGAGGCAGCTTAACGGTGAATAATCAAAAAAAAAAAATAAGAAACGAAAAAGGTGCATAAGTTATCAAACCACAAGGATGCTGAGATATGAGTTTCGAATCTCAGTTGGGCTTCGAGCACGTGATTACCCTTATGGGCGCTCACGTGGTATTCACTACACCGTCAAAGACTCTTATCTTGCCTTCCCCTCTGCCTGCATCTTGCCCTATTCGAGCTTACAGCAATCAGCCGCCAACGGGAATGATCTGGGAAACATAAATCGTTATTCAACCCAGTTAATCTGAAGTTAGAGTGCTTCAACATTTATTAACTGCTAGTTTTTTTTAATGGTGTGGTGCTATGTGAAGTCCAACCATTAGCAGAAATGATGGATGACTGCTGACAACACCAACAGAGTAAAAACTTGGCTAAGACAAAGGCAAAGCAAAAGCCTCAGTTGGTGTGGTGGATAGCACGTGAACCACCAGGCATGGTAATCATGTACTCGATGTCCACCTATGGTTTCACGTTTTGCCCATACCTCAGCAACCTTGTGGTTGTACTATACATTGCATCCTATCATAAAAAAGAATACTAAGCAAATAAATGTTAAGAAAAACGTAGAAAAAACAGTTATTAATACAACAACACGCCTTCCAAAATACAGATTAGTTGCTATGTTATGAAAACGATTACATGCTCTTTATACATTAAATAAGGAACCATACGTTTATACATTTCAAAATCTACATGAAAACTATCAATTGTGTTTGCTCATCTCTAAGTCTTCAACAAATTTTATCAAAATAATTTCTATGCGAACGTTTCTCTCATTCGAGACCCATAAAGTGGAGCAAGTTCCCGAAGCGGTAGCGAATTTGAATGCTCAGTCTTCCGAAGGATATGATAGGTTGTAGCCACCGAAACAAGAAATGCGAACATTAGCACAAGAGTACCGGCACCGTGTAGATAAAAAGCAGCTCCGATACGTTGCTGAAATATATTAAATTAGAGTGTTTGCTAGTGAGTTTTACAAATGTAACATCATTTGTAAACTTACCATATTCTATGATGCTGAAATAATTGCAAAACTCCGGACCGCAGGTGTTCGCGGTGGGCAACAAACGCTATATTACCCTTCCCGGGAGCTAACGCGTTCACCACCACACCATGCGGATCCTTCGTTTCTCTTGTCTTTCAGGTAGTTCTATCGATTATTGCCATCAACAATCATCCGTCAGGAGAACTGATATATCTCAGTATCATAGAAGTTATATTTCGCAACATATCCTGCCGTTAAAAAGAATAGGCAGTAAGTAAAAAGGTTAAGATTTATCATATTCCTTTCCTTTGAGAGTTCAGCTTGTTTCATTAGTAGCATATTATGCCCATTTAGGTACTTTGTAAAAAAATGTGCTGATTTGTCTAGCATATACAACAGAGGCGTTCCCGTATACAAACTCCATTACTTAAGTGTTGTCTCAGAAAGCGCCCTATGACTTGTTTTCAACACGATCATTCACAACAAAGGACTACGAGTTTTCTCGAAACATGGACCTTCTTGTAGTTAACGACCGAGAAACGAGATCCAGCGATCCAGAAGAAAATAGAAGCAAATATCATTCCAACATCGAGTAAAACTGCCACATGATAATAATTATATATATATATACATATATATGTGTATATATAGACATATGTATGTATATATATACTACTTGATACTTGAACGGCCCGTACTCAATAGCTGTGCGGGCCCCAGCATAATCACCATTTCTCGTAGATTTCCAGGTTAAGCCATTACGGTTCTCTGCAATTCCGAGGACAGCTTGGAAAAAGTCTGCGTCAGGTCGTCACCACGATAGGCAGTCGCAGCCATTGTGGTTTAGAGGGAAATATACCACTATGCGACTTTGATACCAGGACGGTGGT
This sequence comes from Angiostrongylus cantonensis, assembly GCA_009735665.1. Taxonomy (NCBI): domain Eukaryota; kingdom Metazoa; phylum Nematoda; class Chromadorea; order Rhabditida; family Metastrongylidae; genus Angiostrongylus; species Angiostrongylus cantonensis. The sequence goes on from MQTX01000300.1 coordinate 150,518, forward strand.
GGATCTTAGGAAATTGGTTTAATCTCGGCTAGGCTTCTTAATAGAAACGCTGGACTTCTTCACATCTTGGAAGACCTTGCCGGGGGAATGAATCCTCTCTCTGTACATAGCAGTCCGACACCCAAGAACACCTTCCTAGATCACCTGTATCACTAGTAGTCCCGTAGATCGTGGGGTGACTCGAGCGGACGCCAGTAAATCCTCTTTTTGTCTCTGTCGCGTGCAAGGGTAGCCCAGTGGGTTCTGCTCACTTTAGGAACACGTCGAGCATCATATATTCTTTTAGGCTTTTCGTGAAGAACTCTGACCATAGTGTCGGTGGTCTTCCTGCAGTACGTTTGACATCCCGAGGAATCCAGTCACTAACAGCTCTTGTCTATCGGTTGTTATCCATACGCATTACGTTTCCGGCACACCTTATCTTCGACAGTTTGGCATACATAACGGCATCTTTGATTTACGATCGTTCACGCAGATCGGAGCTTCGGATCTCTTCCCTTACTCGTGTAAAACGGGATACTGCTAGCATCACCCTTTCGACTGCGCGTTCGATAACGCTGAGTGATCTTTCATCCTGCTTACGTAGCGACCAAGTTTCTGACGCATACGTTAGGACAGAAAGAACCGACGCTTCGAAAAGGTGGGCACGGAGTCGGGTGTTTTTGTTCTCTTCACTACATCCTCGATGCTCTTGAAAGCTCCCCAAGCCGCTCGTTAATCCTTCTGCTCAGCTCTGGAGCTAAGTCGTTTATCATATTGACTTCCCAACCTAGATGGACATAACTGGAGTATTCGGAGATATTCGTTCCGTTGAGCGTGAATGGGGTAAACGAAACCAATGCGTTCTTCATGAACATCGTTTTCGTAAGACTTAGACGAAGACCAATCGTTCCATACGCTTTATCAAAGTCCGCAAGCATACGTTCCGCTTGGATAATCTCTGGTGATATAAGAACGATATCATCAGCAAAGCGAAAATGTTGTAACTGCCGACCACCGATTTTGACTCCCATGTTATCCTATTCCAATGTTCACTTTACGTTCTGAAGGGTGTCTGTAAGTTTGGCGAGATTTTATCGCCTTGCCTAACTCCTCTTTTGACGTCAATATAGAAGGCAGTTAGGAGTCGCCTCCGACAAATAAGCTCCATGTCAACACTGGAAGAGCCTGGAAAGCTACCCGTGAGTATAACCAGCCCCCACGTTCAGAGCCCAACAAGCTATACGTGGGTATCAAATATGCTAAACACAGTGAAAAAAACGAGCCTCATTTTCCTGACCCGAAAGAGCACTCAGCTTCGCAGCGTTGCGTAGGACGAGTACGGAGAGGCTGCTAAAATCTCAGGGCCAATGGAAGCTGCCTGGAACAAGAACTATGGTGATGATCTGTACCTACAACGCACGTACACTTGCATCCGAGTCCTCGATAGAGGACTTGCTCAAGCAAGCAAGAGTAATAAGGTACGACGTCATCGGCCTGGCCGAGACGAGACGACGCCACCCATTCAACGCTGTCTATGACACTGGAGCAGAACTGTTCCTCGGAACATGCGACAGTAGAGGCGTAGGCGGCGTCGGCGTTCTCGTCAACACGAGTTTGTTCATGAACATCGATTCATTCGAACAGCTTACAACCCGAATCGGAAGTTTACGATTAAAAAGATGTGGATCAACACCGGCTTTGAGAATCTTAGTCGTTTACGCGCCAACATCAAACTATGACGAAGAAGAAGTCGAAGCGTTCTACATGGACTAGGAGAGGTTCTACAGAGAAGACCATACATTGTTTAAGGTCATCATTGGAGATTTCAATGCCAAGATCGGACCAAGAAGATCGTCTGAGGAACGTCACATTGGCACAAACTGGGACTTATTCAACACATTAGTCGGCTGTTGAGAAGATGCCGTTGCCGACAACATCGACGAGGAATACGATCGGCTCATTAAACATCTTCACGTTAGCGCCATGAAAGCTGAGAGTTCGAAGGTCACCAAGAGACGTCTGTCTCCAGAAACTCTCGAACTAATACGCCAGAGTGGATTCGCACGAGCTGCAGGCAACCGCGAACTAAGCTCAGAGCTTGCGAAACATTGCAGACAGGCGGTAAAATAAGGTCTTAAAGGGAGAAGAGCAGCAGTAATGCTCAAAGCTACAGAGGCTAGGAAAAGCATTCGGAAAGGACACGGAAGCTTGGCCGATTAAAGATGATTGCACTCCGACGTCCAGCCGGAACAGTTACAGCGTAAAGAAAGTCAATGGAGAAACTCATTCACGAATTCTTCTCAGATCTCTTTGACAGCCACGTTCACCTTCCGTCATGTGAAATAAAAGAGGATGGATACGTTGTACCACCGGTTCTTCCTTCCGAAATCCGACACGCCACTTTGTCGGTGAAAAATCGAACAGCACCAGGTCCGGAGAGGATAAGATCAGAACCTCTGAAGAACCTTCCGCCAGTCCTCGTAAGCACATTGGCTCGGCTCTTCACACGTTACTTCTCTGAATGCAAGGTCCCTACTCAGTAGGAGAACAGTAAAACCGTGTTGTTGTTCGAGAAGACCTACACGATAGAGGCAACTATCGCCCAATCTGCTTGCTGTCTGTCGTCTACAAACTTTTCACTCGAGTCATCCTAAACAGGATTGACAGAACACTGGACCAAGGACAGCCACGTGAGCAAGCAGGGTTTCGAAAAGCATTTATTACGATAGACCACATTCACACGATAACGAGGCTCAATGAAGTATCGCGAGCGTACAAAAGACCACTCTGTTTCACTTTCATCGACTTACAGAAGGCCTTTGATTGAATTGAGATAGAAGCAGTCATGGAAGCACTTGGTAGTCAAAGAGTCCCTACTCAATACGTAAAGATTCTTCGTGAGATGTACAAAAATTTCACAACCAAGATTTCACCATTCTACAACGATATTAACGTTGACGTCAAAAGAGGAATTAGGCAGGGCGATACAATCTCGCCAAAATTATTTACAACCACCCTCTGGAACGTCATGCGAACATTGGAATGGGATAATATGGGTGTGAAAATCTATAGTCGACAGTTATATCACCTTCGCTTTGCTGATGACTTCGTCCTTATAAAGCCAAACATTAGCCAATCGAAACTTATGCTTGTGGACTTTGATAAAGCGTGTGGAAAGATGGTCTTCTACTAAATCTAATGAAAACGATGTTCATGAAGAACGGATTGGTTTCGTTTGTTCCATTCACGCTAAACCGAACGAATATCTCCGAATGTTCCAGGTATGTCTATCTAGGTAGGGAAATCAATATGACCAACGACTTAGCTCCAGAGCTGAGCAGAAGGA
>MQTX01000300.1:154220-216914 GCA_009735665.1 Angiostrongylus cantonensis
GGGGGTGAAAACATTCTACATTATCGCTAATTTGAAAAAATGATTTCTCCTTTTCAGTCTAATTGATCACGAAGAGAATGAAGGCAACAGCTTTCAACTGGTGAAATCTCAAATTCATTGTCGACTGTAACTGTTTGGCCTTCTTGGATGGCATGTGAGCTGATGCCGTCGTTTATATGGACAACCAATAAAAATGGCCTCATAAACGCCTCATAAACAGCAGAAAAGATTTTGGAAATTTAAAGCCCACTAAATGGCGACATTTGTGAACAAATTCCATTTTAGTGTAGCAAACAGGATTTAATCACAGGCTGTATTCAACTTCTCACCGAGCTTGCAGGATTTTCAAGGAGAAGCAATTAAACAGCATGTGAAAGCGATGACAATGTTCTTAGTTGAAGATTCGAAGCTAAGATGATTGGCACCAATACACCTAATGATTCTAGGTCTAGAAATAAAACTTTTAATTAAAAAAACCGGATACGTCAATCTAATCGGAGTTAATTCATCGAGAACTTTGTACAAGTTGAAATAATCATTTCAAGCAGAGTAAATTCGTTTTTTATCCCGTTTTTCTTCTAAAGTTTCTTAAACAAAGTCGAAAAAAGTCCTGCTTAGAAGAAAAGTGCCATTATTGAAAATGGCAACAATTCGTTTTAGTCTTTTACAGTCGTTCGTCCAATTACGGGATTGATGGAGGGTTAATTCATGAAAAATCAGACTTTCAACATAGATCAGGTGGTTCACAATTGCCATTAAATTCATTAATGGATTACGTGAGTAAGAGACATTGTTTGACCCATACTCATAAAAAGACTATCCAAAAAGCAAAGGCGGAAGGCATTGCCGAGGCTTTTCATAAAAAGCCTTTGCTTCTTCACCACATTTAACATAATTTAAAATGGAATGAATTAGAAATAAATAGCAGCGATCAGTAACTTGAAAAGGAGCGTTTAGGGCGGGTATCAAGTTTCCGGTTAATTGAGACGGTCATTAAGACAGACTAAAAGCAGTATCTACAACTTGATCCAAGAGAGATGAAGAATGTTTGTTTTTAATTCTCTGCTTGACACATTCGCAATGTGCGACCTCGTGGCTCGAGATGGCGACTAATTTTAAGTTTTATGAGCTCGTTGGTTTCCCGAAAACAGACTGTTCTGCTTCGATAACTAAAGGACTTGAGAAGTTGCGAAGATGACAAGGTTGTAAAACAGACTGTGTTTGTGAGTGTGATTAGAATGTATACTAATATTTACTACATGTTACTGTAGTCCACCATACAAACACATCACTTTCAGAACATGGAGATGTTTTGTAGCTTATGCTATACTTATTTCGGTATTTGCTATACTCACATCTCTTAGGCAATGATCACGATTCATTACACCGATTCAACTTGAACTTTTAGATAATTGTCGGCCATATTACTAGTCGGTGAACTCGTTCGAGAAGTTCTTTCCGTAAGCCTAAGTGCAGAATAGAGCTTTTCCCGGTAGACGCCTGCCAGTAACTTGGATTGGATAAGCTATCGATGGATTTTAGGAACCATAACAAAAAGTCTCTGCGCCCTAAAATAAACCACAGGAAAGAAAATAACTCCTGCGTAGCCTATAGCACCCACTTAGCGCTCAGCGTAAGAACGCACACCGCCGCGTATGTTAAAGCATCCTCACATTGTGCAAAAGTGAAAGGACAGAAAAGAAATTGCAATTACCAAATGTCTACCTATGTCATAAAATATCATGATTAATCATTAATCATGATTAACGAGAATGTAGGATTAACTCTGGCTACCTGGAACACTAACGTGTGGATAAAAGAATCCGAGAACAATCTAAGGGAAGGAGGCCTTCTTACTCAGGCGTAGTTCTTTGTCTTTGTCGAAGCTGCTTCTAAATTCACCTATTACTCGCTAGTCTAGGTTCTGAGCCCGATAATAGCTAACGGTGATACAGCACGTAATACAGTGAAATTAACGTTTTGAAATATTCGACGCAGAGACACCTTTAGAAAGATTGTTAAGCTACTCCACAGGTGCGTGGATAGGATCTTTCATGCACTTCCTAAAAAAACTACTGATCGAAAGCTGGTATTGACTCAACTTTGTTCTTATGGTATCATGCAAGGAACCAGCATCCTGGGCAGAACGGCGGTCAGATTCATTCATGAGCTTCATCACCATGAAAACATCACTATGCAATTCTTTGTGGCCCTATTATACGTAGAAATTAGAGGTCATGCAAATAGAGAATACAATACATAAGTTCTTAATCATGAAAGATCAGTTGTTTTAAATGATATTGATAAACATTTGGGCCATCACCACAAAAAGGATTCAAGCACTAAATTTCTACAAGTGAAGTATTTTGCAATATTTCAAACTGGAAACTACAACGGAAAGATGTTCAACAACATGACTCACGATAATGGTAAGAAGGAAAGTGAAATGATTTTTTGAAACAGACTGTTACCGTGCGCACTACATTGCCAGATACAGCAGCATCTTTTAAATGATACGTTGTGCATACAGATCCAAGTAACCGTTCAAATGTTCCAACTATGTGGTGTGAGTAAAAAACAATTTTTTGCTGTTCTATCACTACACAACAGCCAAAATCTGATGGAATTTCGATGACTTAATCCAAATTGTTTCGCATGTTTATTTTGAAATGAAGGTGGAGGTGCGGTACGTTTTGTCCAGTAAGCGATACTAATAGCGCTTCAACGCCTATGCAGACAGAGCGGAAACAGAAGCACCTTGTAAGGTATCTCATTCGGCATAAGCCACCATAAATGGGTACAGTTCAATCCACTCAAACATTGTTGACATGTCCAGATAGAACAAATACGCATGTTTATACACTTACTTCGTACGTGCCGACGAGACCTTGAACAAATCGATTGTCCACTCGGTGAGCAGCAAAGAAAAAAATGCCATCACCAACGACGGCCATAAATACTGAAATTTATTTTCATACACCTCAGTGTTTCTGTAACAATCCGATTCTCTGGATATTTTCTTCTGACAGCAAGAAATCACCTATGGAATCAATTGCCACAGCCACAGACATAGACTTAGCTGTGATTTTGACTGCTTTCAAATATATTGGACCCGTGATTTCACGTTCGTAAAAAAATAGTCCGGATCACTAAATCGATGTGAAGGAACAATCGTGTCAGCAAGACGAAACCCTCTTTCAACTTGAGAAATCTTGTACTTACATGATAAAAGAACAAAAATTGTGAAAATCACGGCGCATCCAGCATTGCACGGGGCACAGAGACCACAGCAGAGTGCCAAAGAGGCGAACAGCATTGAAGTGATAAAACATACAATAACGGCTTTGTGCCAGCCTTAAAGTGGTTCTCAAGTAGTTCATTATAAGCGTTAATAATGGTAGTACGTGCCCTAGTTTACCAAAGAACTGATGATGTTCACTCTCTCCTGCTGCACTGTTTTGATCGATGTCTTCGATATTCTCATCAATCACCTATAAGTAAATTATTGTCGCTGCATTCCAACTCACGCCTACACCGAGTTTGGAGTGCATTTTCATGCAAATTGCGATATCAGCTTACTTGGTTTGCCGAGTAGTCAAACTTGTAAGTACAATGCAACGGTTGTCCTTCACTAAATTCTCGTTTTCCTGTTGCTAAATAACGTTCGGCCCGAGTGCAGTCCAGCCATAAACCATGCTGAAATGTTGACTCTCAATGTGGTGATTAAGTTTTCATGTTCGCATAAAAAGATATCTTGAAAAATTTCTTCTCAGTGCAACCTACCATAACATGAAATTAGCTACGCGGATATGGTTAAAATGGACAATGTATTTTGAAAAGTAGGAATAGAATAATCGTTAAAGCGAAAGCTCAATCTACCTATTCCTGCGCTCGATGCCCTGTACAATGAAGTAAATAGAATGTAGCATTCAAAAATTTCAAGAGAACAAGAAGAAAACTGAGTTTAGATAAAAAAGAGTTCACCAACCTACTTCTCTTTCGCAAGTTGATACGAAATTTCGCCTACGCAGGATGTGTTGGAAAGCAATGGCGAATACCTTCTTGGTTTGTCGAGCTAACACGAGATCGTTAAAAAGATTTACTCGGCTAACATTTCGACCTCTTCGCTTCATAGGTCGGCAATCCGATTCGATGATCCGCAGTTGTTCCTCTTCACGATTTGACGTCTTTGTCGTCCTACCAAGACAGTCTGCTTCAGCGGAGCATGGTTCGAATGAGGTGATCTCACTCGGCAGCGCTTTTTATACAGAACGATTGTTCTTGATATGATTTTTCGCTGATAATAATTTGTTTTTTAATGCATAATCCATTCTGCAGCAGTCAATGTTATGTTAGCATGCACCTAGCGTATAGCAAAACAGTATTTGTCGAACCGACCGTCATTTAATATCGGTTGTAATAATCAAAACCTTTCTGGATTATCTGCTGCAAAACAAATTATTATCAACAGATAGTCGTACCAAGAACAATCGTCCTGTATAAAGCAGCGCTACCGAATAAGACTGCCTCATTCCAGCCATGGCTCCGCTGAACCAGATGTGTCTCGGTCATACGAGGGAGGCCTCACATGGAGAAAACGAACGACTGTGGACCATCGACTCGGATCATCAGCTCTGGTAAAGATGAATACGTCGAAACGTCAACCGAAAAATCTCTTTATCAATCTCGTGTTAGCTTAACAACCAAGAAGGTACTGATTAATACGATTAAGGTTAAATGACGCTTGGTTTAAAAATCATTACTTTGCAATGACTAATGTCCTCCTAGAAAATGGAAATAGGCCCAGAAATTGTCGAAAAAACCTTTCTTTTGTGTTATCGTTACGTTTCTCTCACAGGTTGTGCAAGTCATACTCGAAAATCCATTTAGCACTTATTTTGGAAACCTGATCTATTTCTCTTCACCATGCAGCACGTCCTGATTTGTATGACACTGCTTACATTCGTTTTTGATTAATCAGCTGTTACGTTTCGAATTCCTGTAGCTCATAAGGTATTCCTATTAAGGTAAGACTTATGATGTCAACAAAGCATTAATGGCACTTGTTTTTTCTATAAAGCGTTAGAATTCCACTTACATGATGTTCTGCTCGGAATTCACGAATGTCGACCACCTGCCACGTGGGACTGAATAGACCGGCAGCACTGAGAGCGAGCGCAATCACGATCAACATTAGCGCCACAACCAAAATGCATGTTTGAGCAAATCGTCCTTTTTCTTCAGCCATAGAAACTGTTACTACTGGAAGAAGTCATCATCAGCACTGATCTTTATCTACGGTGATGCCGTTTGCATGCCGACAGACTTCGAATTAAAAGTATTAAATTCAAAAACGGGCTTCAGCATAGCGAGTGCAACAGAAGCTGCTTTAATTAGGACTTTTTAGGGATAGGTGAAAACCGGCGTATACATTGGTGAATGGCTTTTTTACCAGTGATATCACTGTCAAAATCTTTTTTGATTAAACTCTGAGCAAAACATGAATAGTGGTCTTAATGTCTTTAGAAAAATTCGAAGCGATTAAACCATTTTGGAAGTTACATCATAAAAAGAGACCCATGAGAAACCGAAGAAAAACTGGCTTCCATACCTAAACCTTCAAATCAACCTATCCGAAAACGGCAGCACCACAAAATGGTAATGAAAGCTAAGGAGTAAGAATATACTGGTTCATTACCTCTCCTCTCATCCCTCAACGCTAAAAGGGCGCTTGAAAGAAATATGTTTCGAACCCCGCCAAAGTGCGCCCAGGTAGAGAGCAAAGGGAAGAATCTTCGAAACTGGTGAGCCAAATAGCCATTTCAAATGGTTACGAAACTCTACCTGCTAGGCATAGGCATAGAGGAAAAACTACTCCCCAAAGCGATAATTCTAGCGAAAACAAAGCTCCGTTCCTCTTGCCCTTTATTTCTAACGAAATAAGTGCAACCATAAAACGTTGTTTAATAAGGGCCGGTCTAGAGAGTTCCGTAAGAGTGATAGAAATACCACCGGATACTCTAAGACTCCAGCTAGTTCGCAACCGCCTATATGACCGTCTATGTATAACGAAAAACTGCATAATTTGCCCTAACGGTAGAGACAGTGATTGCATGCGCTCAGGTACAGTCTACCTGATCTCATGTAAATCATGCGGGGACGAATACGTTGGCGAAACGGGTAGACCGCTCTGCGTCCGCATCTCTTGAAGCGTTTTGGATCAATTCCAAAAAATTCAAAAATGAACCGCAAGGAGGAGTGTCTTCGTCGGTACAGCAGTGAGCAAAATTTCGAACTTATGTGTCAAAATCGATCACTAGGTTTTTGATAGTGAACATTGGTTACGGCTCACCAAAGGTCACAATGAAAGCGTAAGGCTATCCACATAAGCAAGCCTATACTTAACATGCAGGTAACATTGACAGCAGTTCATGAATTTCATTCAAAAGCATAGTTTCTTTTAAAAAGTGCAGGATTCCCAATTCAGCGAGTGCACAATTGACAAACCCTGTTCGATATAGAGCTACATTTCAATAGCTATAAAATGAGAGAAGGTGCTCATTGAACATTATTTAACAGGTGGGCGCGGCAGAACGGTGGTATTAGCGCTTTTAAATATGCGCAAGGCCGTAGTTCAATCTTCTACCTAACAAACTTTTTCCGCACTCGACCGAGGTTGAGATATTGGTGTGAACTTTTCTGGGTTTAACTCATCCATTAGATACGTAAAGTGCTCTCAACTGCTTGTGAAGAAGAAATGGGGACGCTCCAGCACGGCTATTCTATGATTCTATGTTGAATCGATTGGACCAGCATTCAGCTACATTCAGAATCCCAAAGTGCTCAAGACTCTGCTGGCCCGACATGCAAAAATTCAGAGATCATCGCGGAATGTGGATTTGAGAAGAGTCGAATGCAAGAAGTGCCTGCTTGGATCCGCACAATACCTGGTTTCGGGGCCAGCAGAATAAAAAATAAATACGTAAACTCCAGCAGATTGTGACGAGAAATTTTTTCGCTAACACGATCTCTTTGCGCCAGATGTTATGAAACGATAAATAGAAAAGGAAAGATGAAGGCATTTTCGGGAGAAATGCTTCCGGCCTGTCAATAAACGATAGAGTTCAAGGCACTGGCTAATCCAATTATGATGCACCATCACAGTTCAGTTTCATAAGTAAATTCGCTGAAATACTAAGCATGAATTCCAAAGTAACAATGAAGACCATACTGCAGCCGACAAAAAATATTCTATTCATTGAAGACGAATCTACTACACCCTTACCGATTAACGAAACATGAAGGACATAGCGGAATAAAAGTGTGGAAAAAACGAGCTACTACGGCTGGTTTATTTCAGAAATTTACAAGTCGATAAAAAATTAACAGCACTGATCATCACATTTGCAGGAAAAGGTTTCGTTTCGGGCAAAATATTTACCAAGGGGAAGAATGCAAACTTTTCACAAGAATGCCACACGTAAATGAAGGTACTTAACAGGCCGCAGGAATCCATGCCAATTATGAGGAGAGAGGCTAACTAATTGAGGCATTTCCGGAACCAACGAATATTTCGTGCACAATGCACGCCGTGTTTCGCACATTGAACATGCTCAAACACTTGAATCACAGGAGCACGTGTAAAGAATAAGGGAGTAGAATGAATCTTGTTAAAAGTCGCATCGCCGCCTAGTAGCCTACTCGTAGTCACAACTCACGCAAGAGAATACCATGAATGGGAGTCCAGAAGTGAAAAGAAATTTAGATTTAATCCTTCAGGTAGTAGTGATGATGTTAATGTCAGGGTGGGAACGGAGGTGCTGTGGCAACGAAGATATTCAGCATTTGGTAATGAAGAGATTTTGAAAAATGTGCTAAGATGATGAAATGTGACACGATGAACCAGGTTAACCCTGGAAAAAGCTTGTAGACAAACGAGATGCTTTTTATTTTTTGGTTCCCAAAATCTCGTTTAAATTGGCTTTTTTCCTGATGAGTTCTACGAAAATAACGGAGAGCGTATGTTGCATAACTCTTCAGCAATATGACAATGTGATGACCGTTGTTAGGAAGCTTCATTTGACAATCTATCACGATAAGCTGTCGTGCACATTCTTAAACTTCGTTACTAGATTTATAATGAGAACAGGGCTTTGACAAACAAAACTTTTCTCAGGACTCGGTAATGAAAAGGGTCAAATAAAGCGTAATATAAGTTTTGAGGAGGATGAGAATCGAGGAACGGTCGCATTGCTGCTTCAAATACGTTCAGACACAACTGTAACATTGAGCAACTTATAATGGCATTACAACTACGTCCTGAATTCAGACAAAGGAACAACTTGTGTGATTCAACATATGAAAATTAAACTATCAACACAGAGTTAGGAGTCGCTATGGATTCACTTCAGAACTCCATTATGCCCTTCCAAATGACACAATAACGACAATTTTCCCATGGCGTCGAATTAATAATTCATAATGTCCAAAGTTTTGCTTAGCCTCTACCGTTTTCTCATAGCAGTGCAGGATGTGAAGAAAAACCACAAGCGTGCTGAGATGTGAGCGGAACTCAACACATCATTTGGCTTCGAACCCTCAATTATCCTTACCGGGGCCTAACGTGCTCTCCAACAACTCAACTGGGGACATTGCTTTGCCTTTCTCTCAGCCAATTTTGAAAATCTGCTTTACTTTTTAATCCTTTTAATGGTCCATAGTTGTTAGTAACTACCTGGTATGTTCATTTTGTTTTCAAGGATGACATTTACTTCCTTGGGAAACAAAGCATAGAAAAATCAAAATCAAACATTACCGCCAAAGTTCTCAATGATCTAATGATACCTGGAAAAGTTTATTCAGAATACGGTAATAATGTAGTCAACAACTTCTTACGGTATTGATAAAAGAACGTCTACTTTATCTGCCTAAGAAACAAGAAGGCAGCGTCAATTCATTCAAATAGGTGAGAAGGACTGTCGTATCTGGGGAATTTCGAAATTGGAGTATATTTCCATGGTGTATAGGTAGTAAATATTTAAATACCTTGCTTGCTAAATAGTCTCCTCAAGGCTAAGCACGCCAAACTTTTACAAAAAGGTCACGATATGATGATGATACACCGTCGATTAGATGGATTTAACCAAAAGAAAATTGTCCGGAAACAAAATCCAGGCTATGAAATCCAAAAACTTGTCACGGAGCAGCAATAAATATGTTCTTGGTAACTATATGCCAAAGGTTTTCAGAATACCTCCTAGAAACTCCACAGCATCAAATTTCGAAAGGAATCAGCATTTGAAAACAAATAAATTCGTGTTATTAGTTGCACATTTATATGTGAAACAATGTATTTTATTTACAAATGGAGCTAGTATCCAAATCAAATAGAAATGATATCCGCAAATCTGTGCGGAATGGGCAAGGCAGAACTCAGCGTCGAGGCCGGCTTGGCCTTGAATGATTGATTCGAGTTGAGCGCCAGCCAGGTGGTAGAAAGGGTTCATTAGCACAACGCATCGTCATGCGTGCTGACTACGACGTATTCACACATATCCTGCGCAAATTTTTCCCTTCTCTTCATGTTACTGGGAGCTTAAAAACTCCGAAAACGACGAGAGATGGCAAACTTGGAAGCGGTCAGTAAAGTTGCTAACCCTTTGTCGTAAGATGCTAAAACACCTTTTGCGAAAATATTCTCCATTCTTCGTTCTTGAAAACACGTAGATTGTTTTGGGTGTAACATAATCATCGTTCCTATTGTCATCATTTTTTCCATACCTGCTTTCTGATCTGAGCAAAGGTCCAGCATAATTTGGATACAATTAGCAAGATAATAGCATAGCTATTAGTCTGGGGAACATTTAACGTACAAAGGTGTGTCCAGCCCGCCTTAAACTCCTTTCGTGGCATGGGTGACAAACAAAGTGCCGGCCTTATGAATGAGCCGTATCATGCGCACGCTGCTCGACAATAGTAGGGCAATATAAAATTACGAATGGTGAACGGTCGCAAAAGAACTTTCTGTCAAATCGTCAATGTCAATACAATGAGGTAGACAAAATTTAACACATTCATGAGGGCGCTTAATTTCTTGCGACGCATTTTGAAACTAATGTGCACCTTCGCGAATATATTAACTGTTTAAAGAGTTAGGTTGATTTACTGTGCACGAACTTTGAAAGCGCTTCATTTAGTACGTCACTGTTATAGTAAGAAACTGCACAAAATATCTATAAAGTCGAATAATGGAGCATGTGGCGCAGTGGTCAGAGGTGTCTGCCGTGCGCGCTGGATAAAGTGCTGGTTCGATCCATTGCTCCTCCCTCACGGAGCCTTCTATTCCCCAGAGTTCTTCAAATAGGTACGACAGTTCCTAGAAAACATTGCCACACTGACTTGAGGGGGCGATAGGACACCTCAAGTCATTATATAGACCAGATATGCTTTTAATCACCTCTAAAGATGCTTAATGAACATGATCACATGGTGTATCCGTCAAAGGTTGAATAACACGGGAAGGTCACAGGCTTTTATAAAGGCTAGAAAAAGTTTTTTTTTTTTGAAGAATTTCCTCTTATGTTTTTGGCCTTATTTTGATTATTTGATCCCCACCGATGTTTTCACATTCAAAAAATCTGTTGCGGTTATTTCGGCTGTTCCGATCAGTAGTGATGAACGCCACTGGGGTAAAAACTAGCTGAGGGAAAGACAAGTCAAAGTCCTCAGTACTAGAACAGGTAACATGTGAGCCACGGAAAGGGTAATCGATGGTTCCAATCTGGTTTGGGCTCTAGGTTTTGCAAACGTCTCAGCATTATTGTGGTTGTATTTCACATACTAGTCAACCATGAAAGGAACAATAGGCTGTAAATGAAACGTTGAACACTTTTCGACCTTTTTTGCTTAATAGTTTGCTAATTCTTGATTAGCACACACAAGATTTTTGTTGTCTATTATTTATTCACAACAGCAGGCGGTCCGGCAGATTTCGCCTTCCTCAGAGCTGAAAATTGGTGTTAACCGGAAACTGATCAGCCAAATACCTCAACGAAAAAGCTATGGTACTCAATTTTCAATTTCATTAGATATGAAAGAGCTTTTTCATACACTCACCGCTCTTTATGAATCTTTCACTGAGTATTTCAAATATTATTGAGTACTAATAGTTTTGAGTAGTATTATCACTGAGTTGGTGACTGTTTGAAGCATAGTCACAATGAAGCTGAGATATTTGCAAAACTCACTATAGTTATATTTCACATTATACTCTGCCATAGGCACTGAATAAAGAGCAACTACGGTGTATTTCATACTACAGCTTCAGCTTAACTGAGTTCAATGCCGAAATGTGCTTCCCAGGTCAATTCTGTTGACGGATGATTGCCGATAGCACCTCCAGGTTAAAAGACAGCTGTGGAAAAGGAGAAACGAGAGACGGGTGTAGTGTGGTGGTCATTGCGCTTTTCCCCAGAAAGGGTGATATCGTGTTCGATCTCTACTGCAGACAGGGTCCGGAGCTTTGCAAACATCTCAGCTTCATTGTGGTTATATTTTTCACCACGCAACACACACATGGGATCTATGTCCACGTCCCTGGCTCGCTCATCAGGCCTTCCAACCTTTGGGATTGGCATATTGGTACCAGACTTGCGCCACCGCGAGTCATTGTAAAGGCGACATATGCATTCAGTCACTTCTAAACGATACTTCATAAAGTCGAATGCATGGCGCATCCCTCAGGGTTTGATCAACGCTGAGAGCTTTAATCTTTTATTCTTTACCCTGTCATAGGCAGTTAATAAGAAGTAACTACATTATTCGAAACAGCGCCTTTTTGTATGCGAGAGCTGAGATGAACGATATAGAACTAGCATGTGTTTGCTATTTGGTTTTCGGCACCACTTAATGATGTGATTGTTTTCGGATGGGTTAGTTTGACCGTTCGAAAAAGGATACCGGCTTTCTTTCGTTTTCTCCTAAAACTTAATGTACTCTAGCTGTTCACTAAATATCTCAGTACATTTATCCATCTCCTCTTGTGTGCATCAGGTGGCAAAACAGTAACCTGTGCATACACAGTAGGTATGGCTAAAATACAGTATGGGCAGAGATCTAGTGATGGAGCCTCTATTTTAGACACATATGCAATGTCAGGGCTCGCCCCCAGTAGCTGTTCCACCACCAACCCTCTCATCTGTGCCCAAAATTTTCCGAACCATCTGAAGAGCGAGCCGTTCAGACACTCCTTGAGCAGGGTTATCAGCTGCTGAATCAAGAAGCCATACATGTTTATTACTTCTTAAGGAGTTCGAGTATCGCGTGTATAGCGGGGCCATTCGACACGTTTGTGTAAGAGTGGTACTTTGCAAACGACGCAGTTTTTCGTAGGATAGCGTTCCTATCACGCAAATGAGAAAAACCAGAAAATAAAGGAAAATAAATAGAAAGCTATTACAGATTGATATTTGCTCATTTATTCAGCACCTTCTAGTAACTTGTAGAGGAAAATATGGAAAATACGACAGGTTTTTCATCACTTTTGTCGTAGTGTTTAAAAGCCTAATTTGAAAGTCGTCTGGAAGTAGTTACCGTATACAATTGTTAACTTACGTTTGAACAAGCAAATAATGGCTGATGAAAGAAGCTTTGAGGAAAGAAAAGCACCAGATGTGGGTGAAGATAGGATATAATAGGAAGATAGGTTGGGAAGGACATCCTCAGCGACAGCATAGGTTTCACAAAGTGCAGCCCAAAGACTCATACGGGGCTCAGATGCAATACTCGTCATCTTCAGAAAAGCAATTGAGGAAATCGTTTATTCTTTCTTTTCTGCTGTCTCAACGCCCACGTTTACCTGTATTGCAGTGAGATATATATGTTCTATCGGACTCCTTCGAAATCAAATATGTTTTTGACGTGAAGCCGTAGAACATCTCCCTCGGACAATGCTATGCCCTAACGTATGAAGACCCTATCACTTGTCCTTCTTCCCCACAATAACTCGACCTTTTCCAATTCGATTGCAGAAACATATGGTTTTAAATAGATGGAAAAGTAGCAAAACAAAACTACTTCACAAGAAAGGGGGCCTACACCACATTGGCAGCTCCCATCTGTTGCGTTTTCTATGGTCTAAAAGCTATTCATTTGAACATTCGTCACAATTCACTTAACTGCAGCATCAAATACAACAATTTGGAAAAGGATTTTAAACTATGGATAATATTCGTACAACATCAAAGATCACTAAAGCATAGCTAGAATGTAGGAAATCCCACTTTTTTCACTTAAAAAAGGCTTTTTACTTCACCTATGCTCAAGAGGCTTCGATCAACAAGAAGACCGCCCATGGAGCATGTAACAGCTTTACAATCAGAATTTGCGTCTTGCGGTGACGTTACGGTTATCATTTAACCTGTAGAAAAAAATCGGTCTTCAGTTGAATTTGAACGTAGCATCATTTCCACTCAACAAGACGCCATACAGAGCTTAGAGTGAGCAGAAAGAAGAGGAGGAGACACCGACTCCATGCTCGCCTTTTCAAAGCTACGGTCCTTACTGCCTCAACAAACGCCTTTAAAACCAGGCCGCCACATATGCACGATGCAAGCTAATTCAACGTCATCGGACGTTTTACTCAAAAAGGACGAAGCTTGGAGCTCACCGAAATGCGCTACTAAGAGAGGGAAACCAAAGTTCCGACCCAGGCGGACGATTAAAGGTCAAAAACCCTGTCTTATAAACAAAAGATGAAATGAATCGGACATTTGATGCGTCTTGCCGAGGTGGACAAAGCCATTGAATCCAACGGAATGTCAAGTTTTCAAAAAGGTTGTAGACCACTGTCCACACTGTCGCACTGCTTAACGGTGATCCAATATACTGTTGTCTGTTTCTCCTTGAGACAGAAAAAATATAGATTTTACTGATGCCTACATGAATTCCTTGGCTATTTTCGGTAAGGCAAGTAAAACAAGTGTTTCGAACACAAAAGATAAAAAGATAAAACTTTCATCATTCATTAATTACTTTCAAATATGCCACTCTTTAAACTCCAATGAAGCCTTGAAGTAGCTGTTTGCGTATTTAACCATTACAAAGACTAGTGGGGCTCTACCAATTATTAAATCAGTGTTATTATTTTTTCTAAAAAGTCCAGAGCTATTATGTTGGCACCGGAGGGATGAACTGCTTAGTGTACATGGCGCATGGAGCCATGCGACTTATATTTGAATAACGGAACACCTCTATTTAAAGCGCTACATCCTCCCAATAAAGTGAAGTACGAAAATTTAAACCTGAAAGTGAAAGAATTGTTAGCCTCTTATAACCTTTTATTTTCTGCTTACTATAATTTCTCACGGTTGGATATGATGCGAAGTAAAGCCACAATGATGTTGAAGTATTCGCAAGACTTGGACCTAGAGCCAGATCGAACCGCGATTACTATTTCCGGAGCTCGCGTATTACACAGTGCGCTACCGATGCCCTTGCTCTGCGACTCTCTCAGCTAGGCAGGTGATTGATGACGGCATCGTTAAATAGAAAAATCACCTGTTTCACCTGTATCACCTGTAGTCCCGTTGATCGTCAAGTGACTCGAGCGGTCGCCAGTAAATCCTCCATTTTTCCCTATCGCAGGCAAGAGTAGCATAGTGGGTTCTCCTCGCTTTAGGGACTCGTCGAGCATCATATCTTTCTTCTAGGCTTTTCGTGAAAAACTCTGACCATCGGGTCGGTGGTCTTCCTGCAGAACGCTTGACATCCCGAGGAATCCAGTCACTAACAGCCCTTGTCCATCGGTTATCATTCGTACGCATTACGTGTCCGGCCCACCTTATCTTCGACTGTTTGGCGTATAGAACGGCAACTTTGATTTTCGATCGTTGACGTAGATCGGAGCTTCGGATCTCATCCCTTACTTGTGCGAAACGGGATGCCTCTAGCATCCTTTCGACTGCGCGTTCGATAACGCTGAGTGGTCTTTCATCTTGCTTACGTAGCGACCAAGTTCCTGACGCATACGTTAGGGCAGGAAGAACCGTTGAGACGAAAAGGTGGGCACGGAGGAAAGTGTTTTTTGTTTTCTTCGCTACATCCAAGATGCTCTTGTAAGCTCCCCAAGCCGCTCGTTTCCTTCTCCTGAGCTCTGGAGCTAAGTCGTTCATCACATTGATTTCCCGACCTAGATAGACACAACTGGAGCATTCGGAGATATTCGTTCCGTTGAGCGTGAATGAGGCAAGCGAAACCATTTCGTTCTTCATGAACATCGTTTTCTTGAGATTTAGTCGAAGACCAATCTTTCCACACGCTTTATCAAAGTCCGCAAGCATTCGTTCCGCTTGGCTAATGTCTGGTGTTATAAGGACGACATCATCATCACTTTTATATTATTCCATTACAATGTTCGCATGACTTTCTAGAGGGTGGCGGTAAATAATTTTGGCAAGATGGTATCGCCTCGCCTAATTCCTCTTTTGAAGTCAACGTTAATATCGTTGTGAAATGGTTAAATCTTGGTTGTGAAATTTTTGTACAGCTCACGAAGAATCTTTGTGTACTGAGTAGGGACTCCTTGACTACCAAGGGCTTCCATGACTACTTCTATCTCAATTATCAAAGGCGTTCTCTTAGTCGATGAAAGTGAGACAGAGCTGTCTTTTGTACTCTCGCGATACTTCTATGAGCCTTGTTAACATGTGAATGTGGTCCATCGTACTAAATCCTTTTCGAAACCCTGCTTGCTCGCACGGCTGTCCTTGGTCCAGTGTTCTGTCAGTCCTGTTAAGATGACTCGAGTGAAAAGTTTGTAGACGACAGACAGCAGGCAGATTGGGCGATAGTTGCCTCTATCGTGTAGGTCTTCTCGAACAACAACACGGTCTTACTGTTCTTCTACTGAGTAGGGACCTTGCATTCAGAGAAGTAACGTGTGAAGAGCCGAGCCAATGTGCTTACGAGGACTGGCGGAAGGTTCTTCAGAGTTTCTGATCTTATCCTCTCCGGACCTGGTGCTGTTCGATTTTTCACCGACGAAATGGCGCGTCGAATTTCGGAAGGGAGAACCGGTGGTACAGCATACCCATCCTCTTTTATTTCATATAACGAAAGGTGGACGTGGCTGTCAAAGAGATCTGAGAAGTATTCGTGAATGATTTTCTCCATTGCCTTTCTTTACGCTGTAACTGTTCCGGCTGGACGTCGGAGTGCAATCATCTTTAATCGGCCAAGCTTCCGTGTCCTTTCCGAATGCTTTTCCTAGCCTCTGTAGCTTTGAGCATTACTACTGCTCTTCTCTCTTTAAGATCTTATTTTATCGCCTGTCTGCAATGTTTCGCAAGCTCTGACCTTAGTTCGCGGTTGCCTGCAGCTCGTGCGAATCCACTCTGGCGTATTAGTTTCTGGAGGCAGACGTCTCTTGGTGGCCTTCGAACTCTCAGCTTTCATCGCGCTAACGTGAAGATGTTTAATGAGCCGATCGTATTCCTCGTCGATGTTGTCGGCAACGGCATCTTCCCAACAGCCGACTAATGAGTTGAATAAGTCCCAGTTTGTGGTGAGTTTGGGACTTCGGTTTTTGAATTTAGCGGCTTTTTCTCCTTTACGCCGTCCGATTCGCGTTGCAAACTGTTCGAATGAATCGATGTTCATGGACAAACTCGTGTTGACGAGAACGCCGACACCGCCTACGCCTCTACTGTCGCATGTTCCGAGGAACAGTTCTTCTCCAGTGTCATAGACAGCGTTGAATGGGTGGCGTCGTCTCGTCTCGGCCAGGCCGATGACGTCGTACCTTATCACTCTTACTTGCATGAGCAAGTCCTCTGTCAAGGACTCGGATGCAAGTGTACGTGCGTTGTAGGTACAGATCATCACCATAGTTCTTGTTCCAGGCAGCTTCCATTGGCCCTGAGATTTTAGCAGCCTCTCCGTACTCGTCCTACCCAAGGCTGCGATTTTACTGTGTTTAGCATATTTGATACCCACATATAGCTTGCTGGGCTCTGAATGTGGGAGCTGGTTATACTCACGGGCAGCTTGCCAGGCTCTCCCAGAGTGGACATGGAGCTTATTTGTTGGAGGCGACTCCTATCCGCCTCCCATTTACTTCCCTGTCACTTGATATCAAGCTTTTGGCCCAATTGACTCGTAGAATACAATCCGCATAAAGCGAGAACGCACCCACACACGCATGCATGAATACGCCTAGCAAATACAGAAAGTATGTGCCAGATCGGCGCAGCAGAAACAGGGAGTCCATCCACTGGATCCACCTGCGTCTCAGGGAAGCAAAGATCGCTTTTGGTCCGGGATTAACCCCTTATCCGCCACCTGGGGACGAGCCACGTAGCCTCGCGACTAACCGGCTCGAGATCCCTCATACGAGGGTTATCCGTGGAATAGAAAAATAGCTGAGAGAAACACAGTGCAAGGCCCTTCGTGGAGAGACGTGTAATGCGTGAGACACCGGAAAGGCTAGTCGTAGTTCAATCTGCCTCGGCGACCAAGTTTTCGAATATCTCAGCGTCGCCGTAGTTGTGTTTCAGATCATGCCTTGCCGTGAAAATTGGTAGTACGCAGAAAATAAAAGGTCAGCTGTGAAGCCTTTGCTTTATTTATGGTAACAAATAGCCTTAACAATTGTTACCCTGAAAAATGTCTATAAGCATAACAACAATCGCCAAGCGGGAAACTGCTTACCGTGAACCTGCAATCGCATCAGGTAATTTTCCCCCTCAAAAAATCCTAATTCGTTCTTGTTTGAGCTCCAACTTAAGCAAAGTGAACAATGTTAACAAACTATGTATTAAAGTGGAACTTTTAAGAACGCTGAGTCGAGGAATCGAGAAATCGTATACACACGGTTTTGGTGAAAATTAATGAATTCACCTAGCGAGGTAGTAATGCGGGACAAAAGTTTGTATATCCACGGATATGGTCACATTGAAGCCTTCATGTCTCCGTTAGACCTGGTTCTTTGTTAAAACAGTGATGACTATATCTGGAAAATTACTGGAAGTGGCGGGTTTCGGATTATTCGATTTTTTGAGCTTAATCGGGAGTTTTGGGCGATTCCTTCGCGCATCCCCCCTCAGATGCTCCACCCCCACATTCCTAATTTTGAGAATAGGTCTGGAAATAATGAAAACATTCTTTGCCTCAGTCCCCTTTGAAGTTCGTCACTTGCATTGAAATCCGTTTGGATCTACAGGTCCTTGCTCGCGAAAAGCTATATATATTATATCAAGATTATATTAGATTATTATCGCTATATTATAAATATTATATCAAGTATTTCAAGCCCAATTAACGTTTTTGTCTGCCTCCGCTTCTTCGTTGAAGGTGTACCCTGAGCAGAAAAATAGTTGAGGAGCCGCTATTTTGTCTAGCAAAGCACTACAGTGTCTGTACAATGGCGGCTCCACGTATGATTTGTTCTTTGCTTTGAGAATGTAAAGCATTTTTTGAAAGCTTTAGCGTTGTTTCCGTTTCTTGCTTTGACAGCCTTGGCTGCTGGAAAATTTAATATTGGAAAAACATTTCATAATGATTATATATTTCTTCAAGATTTTAGGGGTCCCAGAAAGTTTTCAATGAAACCTTTTCATTATGACTGTAAAGTTCTCCACTTCTCTACTGCATTTTTTTCCTCTTTTTCATCTCTTCCTGATCGTCTCCCACCTGTGACAATTGCTCAACAATCGCCTTCGATAGATGGTGATGGTTGAGGGGAATAGAAAAACAAGACCATTAGTTGATGTTGCAGTTGTGCAGCGTGCACGGGAAACAGTAACAGTTAAGAAGGACTGAAAAAGACGGACGAGCAGCTTTTGCGCATTTTCCGTGCTGAGAACTATCAGCCGTCGACGGAGTCGGTGATCAGCTGTCAAGTCGGACCGACTGGCACGAATTAGCAAAAAAATGCTGCTTATTGGACTTTTTGTATCCTCAGGTGATCCACTTCTCCAGCTTCTAACCTGACGTCAAACGAATATTTCACAGCAAACTAATCGCGATTTCGTACAATTACTGACTAAAAACTGTAAGAATAATGAAAATACTAGGTTTGGATCTAGTTCAAGGACGAGAAATAGATTATCATAAACCCTTTTTTATGCAAAATTACTGGTTTTCCATGTTTTCCATACTATCATGTTGTATGAAAAATTTTGTTATGAAATGGCATAGAGATCTCTGAGTTTCCATAGCGAAGGAAAATCTGGAAAGATTCTTCAACACTCTGCTTGGGATATGGCTATTGTTAAAAGTATTCCAGCAGTTCTTCTTAGCGATGGCACTGTCGTTCAACGTTTGAAAAGGCAGACATATCAGCACGATGAAGAACTACTGGCTCATGCAAACTCTCATTCAGGCACCAAATTAAGCAAGGACACCTAGCTCGATGTGCACCAAGAAATTGACCGAAATCCTAGGTTAGTTATCGTTGAAGTGATAAGTTTGTTTCTTAAGACGTTTTTCAAAGTGATTTCTATGTCAAGAAGTTTCAACAAGAAATGCAGTGGCAGACTTGTTTCGTATAGTTGAGGAGCACATGGATCTACTTTTTTCGACCACATAGGCCAGTCGAAAACTATCCGAAAGGAAGGTGAAACGAAAGATACACATGTTCTGGCAGTGAACTCTTCAGCCTCCAGAAAGTGGTAACAGCGTGTTCGATCCCCACCGCAGACCCCTGCAGTCTCGACTTTTGCAAATATCTCCGCATCATTTGGCTGTTTTTCATCATTTTCTTCACACTGAAACCGGCTACCACCTCCAAGACTTCCTTCCAGTGCCTGACCTGTACACTGATTAAACTGCTACCGAACTTGTTCGGGAAAAATCACTGTTTACAATCCAAGTGGGAACGCTTTAGACCGGCTATCTCAGGAATCCAGCGAGAACTGATTCGACCAACATTCAACGGCAGCCAAGATGAGAGGAAAATCCTCAATCAGCACCTAAAGCCGCACGTAAAAAGTTAGAAGACCATCGTGAATGATGAATGCCAGGAAACGAATTGGGTGTGAGAAGTACGAGGACTAGCACAGTACATGTGAAAGACGGGCTCTGTAAAAAATAAAATTGCAGTTGTGTTAATTCTTATGGCGTAAGATACTCAGAAGAGCAAACAGTTCTTGAAAGATGATGGTTTTAAGCACTAGTCGTAAACAAAGGAAACACAAGGAATAAATAAAACGTAGACATACGAGGTCCACCCAAGTCGCATAGTGGCAAATCTCCCTCTGTTCCACAAAGTCTGCGACTGTGCCTGTGGTGGTGAACACCTCTGGCAAACTTTGGCCAGGCTGTCCTCGGAATCCACAATGGCTTAACCAGCAAATGTCTGAAAATAAGTGATTATGCTGGGGCCCACACAACCAGTGAGGACGCACCGTTCGAGTATCAAGTATAAGTAAGACATGCAAGGTAAATCATATGTAAAGAGTGACAATTTAGGCGCACTATGTGGACAGGCATTGATAAATGCCTAGATAGTTCACAGATACCACTTTTGGTAACTACTGAAAACAATCTCTCTACTTTCATCGAAGTTGTTGATTGTGAGTAGAAAACTGATGAAATGGAATGTGTGAAAAGCTTTCCTTAAAGTAATTATGATCGAAGTGGGAGAAAACGCCTGTTGAAAGTGCTGGCACTTGTATGTAAAGAATGTGCAGAATGATATTTGTTTGCAGAGCATTGAATTTGCATGCCGTGCATACATATATACATTGAAAACTGAAGATTTTGCAATAAATGTTTCTTGAGAACAACTTTCAACACATCAGCTATGGTTGTACTAAAAAGGCTTCATAGCTGTTTATAAAAACAAAGTCTTGACCAAACACACTAATGAGTGCATGCTCTGCGAACACCTAGCCACTCTGGAGAATTATTACCAACGATTTATCATCCTGATCTAGCTAAAAAATCTCCCCAACTGTCGAGTCCCATTGCACCGATCAGTAAAGGTATTTCTGCGCCTCCCCACCTGCCACACTCTCTACGGTGCACAATCCCTTCAGCAGGAGTGGTCTCCCGCTCACGAAATGGACTACTCCAAAAAGAAGGAGTTTGTTTTTTGAATTGTCAAATAAGAAATGATTAATGTACATCATCCTATGGGCGACGCCCTCCACATCATCGCCATTGGATAAGATGCTGACTGTTACAAGAACTCTAGAAAAAAATTTATGCACACGGAAACCGGCCACCGGAGAGAAAATGACACCGATAGGTGCCATACAGGCCAGCTGTCTGCGGACTTGCATCGTGTGGTGGTCAATACATTAGCTCCCGGAAAGGGCAATAACATGTTCGGTCCCCACCGCAGATACCAGCGATCTGGAGTTTTGCAAATATCTCAGCAGTATTGCGGTTCTGTTCATATAATACGTTCGTGATCACTTTCAATCTAAGACGTTCTATGCAAGTTATTAAACTGTAATAGACGAAAAACTGAGGTGCTCACAAACCGTGCACATACCAAACATTCAAGCATAACAACCAGAACTTTGTAGAGCTCCGATGTTAAGTTTAGGACTAACCAAGCTGTAGTTTGTAAAAGCCAACACTGGTAGAAATTATCACGGCTTTTACTAGGTAGGCTTGTCCTCAACGTAATCTCTAGTGCATTTGTTGCGTGCTATATAATAACGCGTACTCGATAACTCGATAACAGCATATGTGAATTAGCGCTCTACAGACTTGTGCCGAACGTTTCATCGATCACGTTTCTCTTCAACATCATATTTTACAGATTAATTCTACGTCATTATTCAACGGTGTAAGTAAGTCAAGAGTCCAGTTTTCTTGAAAGCGATCACTTGAAATATTTAGAGACTGGGAGTCATTGCATGTCTTACAGAAAGACGTTATTGCCAAAAAAAACAGAGTTACTACAAATAGAAAAAAGAATATTCCTTTCAGGACGAAATAATTAAGCGTATAAAATAAAGTGCATCCTGTATCACTAGTACGAGCTCACTTGTCTCATAATTACTTGATTTAATGATTTATGTAAACACTGATTTCATTAGATGCTTGTCAAGTGTACTCAACAAGCTCTTCACGAAGATTATCCAGTTGCGTGTAACAACAATAAGGGATGAGCGTAACCATCCAAATTGTGTCCAGGATCAATGAAGTCTGTCGGGAATACCATATGACTCTAGTCCTAACCTTTCTCGACTACGAAGAACTGTTTGATAGTGTCCAAGCGAATGCAATCTCATCAGCGCTCGCAGATCAGGAATGGAGAAGAAATCTGTCTGAGTGCTATCGGAACTGCACTACGAAGGCACAGCTTTTCCGTCGACCTCTTACCATACCCATAGGAAAAGGGGTTCGACAGGACGACACAATATCGCCAAAGCTGTTCAGTGACGCACTGCAGTGAATAATGAAGTCACTCTATTGGGATGAAAAAGGCATACGTATTGATAGAACATTCCTGCCAACTTTCGTTTCGGGGAGGAAACCTTCGTCTTCTCAAGAAGTACAACGAAGCAGAGACAATTGTCAGCGAACTCGACGAAGCAGGGAAAAAGATCGGACTTCGCATAAATCAAGAGAAGACCCAGTTTCTAAAAAGCTTATTGTGCGAAGGCAAAAAAATTGAAACGGAAGGTTCTTTGATCGCAGAGACCACCTCTTACGTATACCTTGGGCGATCAATGAACATGGAAAACAGCATGAAGGAAGAGCTAGACAGAAGAAGGAGAGCAGCTTGGGCCGCATTCGGGCCTCTCAAAGAAGCCACCGACCAACTGAAGAACCCGAAAGTCCGCGCTCATCTCCTTGATTCTACGGTCCTCCCTGTGCTCTGTTGTGATGCAGAGACATGGGTTGATACTTCAACTACGTCAAGAACACTGTTCACTACTCGCACTGCGCTTAAACGATGTCTTTTGAAACATAGTGGACACACTCAACATCTAGTTGGAAATCGAGGCCCTTGTCTTCAAAATCCGTCTCATTTTCGCAACCAGGATGATATACAACGATAGCGAAACACAGTTGCGGCAGTCAAATAATGAAAAGAACAGACAACAGATGGACGAAAAGAACTGTATAGTGGACTCTACGAGGATGAGCGCGTTCCTTAGGACGGCCAGTTACCCGATGGGCGAGATGTGTTTGTGTCCAAATTAATCACCTGTACCCGCACCTGCAGTTATTTTACACATCCACGGGTATGAGACTAGCACCCTATGCCATGCTCGAGTGGCCCGAATTCAACCACCACCGTGGGCGAGGATTGCGAGTGAAAAAAAAGAATGGCAGATGTGCTGGAGTCCAACAGCCCATGAAGCCGGACCGTCCGAGTAGCCAAGTAAGTAACACCAGTTCTATAACTTAACATGTTCCTAAGGCTGATTGTTTAAAAAGCACTTCCAAGATCGATCCTAGCGCATAAATCCAAAAGATATGACAAAAAATTAACAACTGATTATGACCGTTAATTCACAGATAAGAAGTTGTTATGCAGCTTATTCACGCGTGCAACATGATACTACCCAAAGCGCGCTATCCGTAGAAGTGCACGTGCGTGTGCGAAGCCATGGAAGATGCCTCTAATGGATGACAAACAGCGTAACGCCTTCATTTCTCTTTCCGGATAATATTTCAGAATATAATAGCCAGTATCCATGGATTCATCGCTACCATCATGCCCATCTGCCACCACCTTTATTAGCACCAATAAAGCATTAGAACGAGCGAGCAACATGCAGATTCATGACGGAATTCGCTCGTCGTTTACATCGCAGCAGAACTGCCCTCACAGCTTATCCGGACAGAGCGAGCTGGCCATCGACGCTCATCCTTCCGTACAATATCAGATTGTCACAGAGGCCCACATGGCATATTTCAGTAAGTTTGAAGAACGTTTACAGCCTTCAGGACAAAAGAAAAATGCTTAAATAATGTACGTCTCAAACACAGGGTCTTGAGAGTTATTAGATTTTATCTTTAATAAAATTCGTCCGTCTGCTTAATTTTTCCATGTTTCATCTAATATTGTAATGAAACAGTAATTCAGGAACACTGTTGATATCATAATGTATTAACTTTTATTTTCTGCTTAATCTATTTTCTTAATAGGGTACGATGTGAAATACAACCTTAAAGACTGCGATGTGAAATACAGTCATTGTGGTGCTGAGGCATAAGGAAAACTCGGAATCTCAAGTGGGCTTCGAACCTGCAACTACTCTAACCGGGGCATCACTCGCTATAAACCGCACCAATAAGGACCATTGCTTTTGCACTTATCATGGCTAGTATCAGCTATTACCCATCAATGGATGATTCCTCAATGTTCAAGCAGCAGCTGAGGTATGCGAAATATTCGAGGAGTTTCGTGGACGATGAATGCAAGCAAAATGAATCGAATGGAAATATTACTGAGATCCGCTTACTGGCTCCAGCACAGCATGTTGGCTGTTCATGCAAAAAAAAAATTGGCTGAATTTCACTCTGTAGTCTATTGGCAATTATTTGACATGATAAAGAGTTATTTCATACGGTGAGATGTTTCACGCAATATTAGTATGCTTATTCAGAACCATTGCGAAAAACAACTTCATTGACTTATCGTGTGACAGTGGAAACTTTACCGTGCTCTCGCTATTGAGAGGAAGAGCAGAAGTTTCATTTGTAAGAAAAAGTGAAGCTTTTCAGATACGTTTATGAGAAGCACTCAAAGCAGCACAGAATGTAACGTGACTCTCCGTACACAACAACAACGGAGGAAGCCACGAGTGCTATTCTCTCAGCGGCAGGTATGTGCTTCACCCTGATAGAGAAGTCGTTCGAGGAGGTGAGGAACACAGCTCTAGGATATGAGTGACTTGAAATTAGGTGAGCGAACTGGAGGAACGCTTCAAGAAGCAGCGCTACGTGACGGCTGCAGAACGAGAGGAGTTAGCGCGCAGTCTGGGACTCAGCGCTACACAGGTGAGGAGGGTTCATTGACAGCGGCGCAAATGATTCAACCAAACGTCTACACTTTATGCAACACACGCTGTCATGGCAGAAGTTATATTTGTTGTCTATATCTGTAGCCAACCAAGAAATATAGATTATTCCTCATTCGTTGTTGTAAAGTTGCTTTTTAGAAAAACGTACTTTCGGCTACCGTAAGAACTACTTGATAACTCGTCGCTAGTATTAATAAGTTTACCATTTCATTGTACCAATTGTACTCTAATTTTTTGAACAACTTTCTCTGAGCTGTATCCACTTGTTGGGCCAGTGTAGCTAATGGTCTCTTACTCAACTTAGTACTTACTTGTGTAAAACCAACACCGTTCTTAGGGAATCAGTTATAAACACGGGTGATAGCAATACTGCTCAAGGCCATCACTAGACTGAAAATTGCACATAAAAACATGAAGAAAGGTCATGCAGTGGATCTCAATGATGCTTCAGGTCACAACCTATTAAGTGATGAACAAATCTATGAATGACGATAGTTTTCTAAATGCAATGTGAACTGCATTTTTCGATTAGTGACAACAGTTCCTTGATCACTAGATATTTTAGGAATTGCATAGCCCATACATTTATGGAAGCAAATTTGCTCTATTGCATTGGTTGCATAAATAGTTTTCATAAAGGCACGTGTGGTCCCGTAATCGGAGACACCCTACAACACACGTGGCATCGATACGCGCTCCAATGGTCCACCAAGCCTTCCATCCCTCCGGGATCGGCAGAGGTACCAGACTTGCCTGGGAGAATAGCAGCACTGCCTCGATAAATCGGCAGGCCACCGCGAGTCATTGTAAAGGCCAGATATGCATTCAATCACCTCCAACGATACTTGATGAAGTCGAATGCATGGCGCATCTCAGGGATTGATCAGGGCCGAGAGCTTCTTTAGCTTTTATGGTTTTTACAAACTCCACTTACCATTATAAATATGCTTAAAGTTAACAATTTTAAAACAATTTAAGTAAAATTTACATCTTTGAAACTTCCAGTTGAAGAGTGGCTGATCCAAACATAGAATATACCTTGGAGAACATCATCATATTATGCTGAACGAAATAGCGCTTGGTCGCTTGCTTTCGCGTTCGAAGTACGGGCTGTGAAGCAACAAATTGGATAAAATTAGGTTCATTGTGTGGAACAAGAGCACTTTTATCTTGCATTAGTGTTTTGTATATTTCAACAATTAAGTTCACTATGAACTGAGACATGCTGATTGAGGGCTGAAGGCGGTTATTGTTTTCCACTCATATGACTCGTAAAGCGGGTACACCGTCTCGTAGATGTTAAACAAAGTGTGCTTCCACATGCTCAACATAAGAGGAAATATTTTCTAAACTAGTTCAGGTTGAACGAAATTTTTGAGTAATTCAACTATCCTTATTAGGGCATAGGCACCAGGAAACCCTCCCATGTAATACAATATTTAAGGTTCAGAGTAAAATCTGACCAGAAATGATGTAGGGCAAATAACATAAAGACAGTATTCACTAGAACTAAACGTGAACGAATTCATTCTCACTCTAATAAAGATGAGGTGTTGAGCACCAATTAAAGACCACCGCAATGAAGGTATCAGTTCCAACAAATGACTTTTTCGGAACCCCCAAACATAAAATATGCCAAGTTTATAAATAGGTAGAAACTGAGGAAAACAAGAGTGACCGGCAGGAAATTCAGGTAAAAATTTGGTTCCAAAATCGTCGATACAAATGTAAGCGCTTGGCACAAGACAGGACGCTGCAATTGAGCCACTTACCATTTTCACCGGTGAGAAATTAGAGTTCGCAGTTTATTCGAATGTAGCAAAAATTTATTATTACAGCTATTCACTTCTGGAATGCCATTCAGCTTCAGCTACTTCAATAATGAATGCGAGCTTCCACATGTCCACTAGAGGATTCACTAGCCGTGCTCACACATCTTTTGCTGTGACATTGTCTTACTTTTATAGCGATACTTACTTCAAAAGCATAAAACAAATATTCCATAGACTTTACAAATACACTTGGGTTAATCTCTACACAAATGATGATCTACACATGTAAATGACTTGATCCTCGAAGGACTTGCGTGAGCAGAAGAACACGCGCAGGACCCAGGTTTTATCGACTTCCGTGTACAATTGATTACTCGCAGCGTTTGATCTTTTGCCGTCAACAATCGGCACAATGTTGAGATTCTCAGAATAAAGATTTCTTTGACTTTCATTTATTAGTAAGCAAAAAGTAACGTGCTGAATCACATATGACTCCAATGATCGTAACAAAAGCAGTTAGGCGACGTCTCCTAGAAGTTCCATACAAATCTTACCGTATATGTTCTTCGCGCGCTCAAGATCGAAAGACCCGAGAACGGTGGACATGCGTAGGTTCATTTTCACTTTCTCAATCGTTGGAGCGTCGTCGAACTGCCTAACCACTCACCCATCGTCAACTCATGAGGATACTACTTCTACTAACCCTAAACGGGTTAACATTGGGTAAGAAGCTTTATCGGTTATTCATTCAATGTGCAGAGTGAATCTATTACCCATGTGACAGCTTTTTGTCATCGTGTTTAGTTGTTCACTTGAGGTCTTCCCTTTAATAACATCTGTGACGGTCAAGTCAATGGCGTCTTTGCAACTTCAAACTGTTCGGCCAATTATATTCAGTGCTTCAACGGCAAACTAACAAATAAAACTTGCCCGATTGGGTTAGTATTCAATTCAGACCGCAACCAGTGCGATTTCGCTACAAATGTTGACAATTGTCTAGGTGGGTGCGGATTAACTAGATTGTCGGAAAGAAGTCACACATAAATTGATAGTTTTTAGCTCAAATGAGTTGCCAAGGTCGAATGGACGGGGGTTTTGCGATCGGTTGCTCATCGTCGTATTTCGTCTGTAGTAATGGCATTATCCATCAAAGAAAATGTCAGCATGGACTTTACTACGATGTATACCGTGAAATGGTAAGGTTTTTTGTGGAATATTAGTCTTATGGATAAGTTTATTCCGGGAGGTTTACGTTTGTATGTGAAATGTTTTCGTCGTCTTTTTTACTAAGGAAAAAATAGCTTTGTGTAGGAACACCTTAGAAGACTAGTTTGCGAGGTAACCTGTAGACATTCTTGAGTGACCAGTTATCTATGATAGTATAAGGGTCAGCTCTAAAAAATTTTTAGGAGCTTTTCGCGTCATCCCGTAATACTGTTACAGTTAAATTGTTTTTTTAAATGTTTGTATTTGTGAGAAGTCGAGGTTTATTCGATTTAAACCGCTTCCGATAATTATACCTGATTAGGTTTCTATTTCTTTATTTTAGTGCGATCACAAGTTCCGTGTTCGCGCGTGTGGAGGCCATCCGGAGGTTGAAAGAGAGCCAGTTATACATTCACCGTTTCTTGTTCCAACCTATGCACCTTATGCACTTAAAGCAAATGCAAGTAAGTAATCTAGAAGTGTCATTTTTTATTGGCATATTGGTTTCCAGAGGCTAATAGGGTACTGTTAGATGTAAATGGACATGCGCGTATTCCGGCTAATATTGCTCTAAGCTGCCAAGGAAAAGCTAATGGTGCGTATCCAATAGGAAAGTGCGTGCAACAGGTAGTGGTTTTGGATGATGAGTGCATCATTTTCAAATAAGAAGATATTCAGAGTGTCTATGTTGCAGTACGCGACCTGTAGTGATGGCACGTGGAAACTTGTTGAGTGCGAGGCTGGTAAAGTTTTTAAGGAGGGGACATGCTTGCCTCGTATCTCAGTTTCCGAATGTTTGCCGTCTTCTATTCGAACTCCTGAAGCAAACTCAAAAAGTTTCAATTGCTCGAATTATCAGGACGGTTATTACGGTTCAAAATGCAACTCACAATTTTTCTCGTGTCAAGGTGGTGTGCTCCGTGCGATGGTTAGCCTAAGCGTTTCTAACTTTGCTATCGATAGAGAATTCAGGTGTTGCATTCTAGAGATGCCCTTCTTCTCTAGTGTTCGACGAGGCGAAGGGCTACTGTGATTATCCAGGAAACGATTGCACTTCTGAAATTACTAGCGATCCATCTAGGCCTTTAAGACAGGCAGTACATTCGCAGACTGCTTCAGCGCCAGCTGTCGGTTTCTTGAAGTTAGTTTTTACAAGTGTGGGAAGTTATTTATCAACGTTCAGTGGGTTCCGGCTTTTTTTCTAAAATCCTGATGGAAACAGTATCTTCTATACGACACACTTCTGTAGAATTTAAGGTGCGAGTTGTGAGTGTACGCAGCAACTTATCCGTTTGCAAAAATTCTCGCGGCTTTTGTTAGCGTTAAAAGATAGTTGTGGATGTGTAGATGCTAAACCACTTGATGAAACATAGTATCTGACGCTGCTATGAAATTGTTCGATTTGATGAACTGCGAATTTTCAAGATGATGATGCTTCAAGCAGCCTTTTCTGGGCATTTTATTGATCTAATGTATGCAGTTGGTAGTTTCAAAATCTTAACTTTAGGAAAGGTTGTGAAGGAAAGAAAAATGGTTTCTATTCGAATGGATGCTCGAATGAATTCGTCTCCTGTGTGAATGGAGTTGCTACAGTCATGGTATGCTTTCAACTTTCGTTTATGTTTTCAGGGAAATTTCGAGTTTAATATTCTTGCAGAATTGTCGGCCACAACTAGTGTTCAACAATAGGAGCAGATCCTGTGTCTATCCAGAGAGCTGTTCTCGTGATGGTGAAGTCAATCCACGCCCAATCGCTCACGTCTATACTACCGCACAGACCATGAGAACTCCATCTACGTAGGTTTTGCATTGTCATAAAAGCAAAGACAGGGCTAAGCAATAATCCTTTAAGGAGTGTCGAGTGTGAAGGAAAGAAAGAAGGCTACTATGCAAAAGAATGTTCATCCGAATTTGTATATTGCAATGGCGAGGGTGTTGCTACCTATATGGTATTGTCCAGATTGGTTGTATTAGATTGCTATTTGTTTCTTTTTTTTTTGAAGAAATGTCCATCGTCGCTTGTGTTTAACCAAGAAAAAGGTTACTGTGACTATCCAAATGACTGTTCTGCAACCACGATGAGGCAGTTTCACTCCGTGGAACGATTGACTCGAAGTACCGGTGAACTTAATATTGGTGGATTGTTGGAATATTTAGCTGTGTGTTGAGATTTATTTTATTACAGTGTTATATCAAATTCTCGTTTAAGAATGTTCCACACTTCCCAACGGTGAATATGGATCACAATGCTCACCTACGTTCACTCTGTGCTCCAATGGAATCTCCTACTCTATGAAATGTCCTGAGAATCTTGTGTTTGACGCAAAGAACAGTCGATGCACCCATATTCATAAATGCGATAGGCAGGACGCCTCCCAGAAAGCCTCCATTGGTTTTTTCGGCACTAAATTGTCTGAAAACGGTAGACAATGAAAACCTGTTGCTCTCTCATTTAAGATATTTGAGATGTTCTATGGTCTATGTGTTTCAGAATGCATCAACAAGCCTGATGGACTTCATTCTCTCGGATGCGTTTCTGTATTCCTCCAATGCGTGGAAGGAGTTGCCTATAACCTCTCTTGTCCAACTGGTTTAGTGTTCGTTGGGGAAATTGGCGCTTGTGACAGCCCATCCACATGTTCACAACACTCGAGACATAAGGAAGCGAACGCGCCTACATCATATGCAGCTGTCATTGGCAGTAGCACTATTGACTCAAAAAATGAAACAAGTAAGCTTTTAGGCGAAAAATAGTTTGTTAGATGAAAATTACAGAAATATTTTCAGAGTGTGACGTTGACGGATATTTTTCACGAAAGTGTAGTTCTGAGTACTTTAATTGTGTTGGAGGGAAGAAGTTTGTTGGAAAATGTCTTAATGGAATGGTATTTAATGTGGAAAAAGCCTATTGCGACTACCCTGAAAGTTGCCTTCGAGGAGAGTTAGACTCGAATCCCGCTGCACAGTCCGTTCCCACAACTATCATAGATCGAGGTAAGATAGCCTGCTATAATTTTACATCTTCTTCAGTGCTTGATTAAGGCTTTTCTTGTGAACATCGATCTAATGGAGTCGTCGCGGATCATGACTGTCAGCGTCGGTTCACGACATGTCTGGATAGCACGGCTTTTGTCACTACTTGCCCTCATGGCCTCGTTTATTCCATAATGTTAGAGATGTGTGATCACCCCGAGTCGTGCAAAGTGAACTCTGCCCCTGAGACCCTATCATCCAAAAGCAATACATCTGTACCTCCGTCATCCACGAATTCACCAAACAGCTCTCCAATTTCTAGCTTAGCCTCTGTGCAATTTCAGAACACAGCTATCGGAGGTATGCTGAGCGATGTTTTTTTTTACAGTTTTACAGTTGAGCTCTTCACAGTACAATTTTAGCGCAGTTATGCTCTAGCAGAGTTGATGGACCATTAAGTTCTACTGACTGCCGACCATCATTTTCCTTTTGTG
Organism: Angiostrongylus cantonensis; assembly: GCA_009735665.1. Taxonomy (NCBI): domain Eukaryota; kingdom Metazoa; phylum Nematoda; class Chromadorea; order Rhabditida; family Metastrongylidae; genus Angiostrongylus; species Angiostrongylus cantonensis. Next base: position 185,658 of record MQTX01000300.1, read on the forward strand.
CACACGGATCCCTCTACTCTATCAACTGTGCCAATGGGTTGCTGTATTCGTTTTCTTCAAGGCGGTTAGTTTAGTCACTTAGGCTGATAAAACAATTTAAACTCACCGAGCATTGTACTCAGGTGCGAACTGCCTTCAGTATGCGATGTTCATCTTAAAGACGTCGCTTTAAATGGTATGCCCACCACGGAGGCTGCCACTTCGATTGGCCTTCCACCTAGTACTTTTCCTCATATATTATCTAAAATGTCTCAGGAAGTCAGTTCCTAACTATTACCTGTGTTATAATAGTTATATTCAGTGGTAATAGAACATGGCTTGCATATTTTTGCATCCAGTAAATTCCGAGAACACGATTGAATTGTGCTTTACTTTGGTCCTTTTTTTGTAGCTGAAGTTATAGGTTGAATGCAATGTTAGCATGGCATTGGGAAGATGCTCATCGGAATTCAAACGTTGCAAAGACGGAAAGTTAATTAGCGCACAGTGCCCAGAGCATTCATTATTTGATAATAATCTATTGCTATGCATATATGACCTTCAAGAGTGCCACACAACTCCATTAGGCACCGAACGTTCCTCAGAAGTAAATATTTTAAATTTTTTTCGCTTTTAATGACTGTCTAAAATGGAAACATTCAGAAAACCACGAGACCCGATTTTTCCGCAGCAAGCACCGTGTACACGGTTCCAGTGGTTCCAACTTATGAGCCTCACTCGCTCACTTCTAAAACATATGCTCAGAGTTATAACACATTTGGCGACATCAAGGATAACTCTTTCCCGTTGATCTATACAGAATACGAACCATCGGATGTCTACGACATGTTCACAGGAGGTTCGAAACTTAATCAGTGGATAGCATACCTATAAGCAATGATCATGGACCTTTAGGTAAGATAAATCGCGGTCCAATCAAATTTGAAGAGCGTTCAGTGTTAGTCGACAATCGTCGTCAGAAAGTGTTTGACGTCTTTGACGGATATGCTATCCCATGGCTTCGGGATGGATACAATCGTGTGTTTGTGCCGAACCAACACAAACGGCACAGGCAATATCGTTACAGTAGTTCGCAGTCTGAAGAAATGGATGATGTTTCAAGTCCGTTTGACTATGAGGGGGTAAATTTGAGCGTGGCACTTTTCTTATGGATCTTGGAAACGTTGAACGGGTGACATTTTATGTTTAGGCTAATGAGGACATAATGGAACTTGATGCACACACCGAGTTCATTAATGATGGTATCCTTACGAACAGTAATGATACAGAGTCCAAAGGTCAAAATATAGAGGTAAGACTATCATTTTATTTTATTTGTCTACGATTTTCTTACGGTTCCGGCCTAGGGATCTGGACAGGATATTCATTCGCGTAAACGCCGAAATTCCGACGATAACAAAACGAGGGGCTTTTCAATGTGCAATCATTCAAATTCGCCAGGGATTGTTGCAGTTGGATTTTGCAGTCAAGATTTTGTAGTCTGTAAATCTGTTGGTGTTGCTGTGGTGAGTAATAGCAGACTGTAGTCTTAACTATATGTGAAAATCGAGTGCAAAATTTGTTGATAAGATATTATCAGCCTTCGTATGTAACGAAATTTGTTGCAATGCGACTCTAGAACGGTTTAGTTTGGCGCGTGTCCGGTTGGCGACCTATTTGATAACATTTCGAAAAAGTGCATCTCTTCCACTTCCTGCGGTCAAAGCCCATCGATGCTAAATTTAAAGCGGCAAGGTCTGCGTTTTTTTTTACTAGATCTGTTTAAATTCATTATATCATCAATTGCTTTCTAATTTAGCGCTATCGCATAGCACTGAGTCGATAATTGAGCAGGTATGCATAGAGGGCAGTGATTTTGGTGTGGAGTGTAGTGGAAACTTCATGAAATGTGTCCATGGTCATTTCTATCCCATGAAATGCCCGGAGGTAGATAATTTGCAGGAGCAGATCAATTCTATTAATTCTCGCTGTTATTGAATTAGTGTCGAGAATTGCTTTTCAGGGTCTTGTCTTTGATCGATTGAACCATCAGTGCAACTATCCGCATGATGTAACAGCTTGCAAAGCAGAATCAGCCCGGTCTAAGCCTCAGATGAAAGATTTCACCGACAGGACAGCCACTGGTGATCCGATTGTTCCAATCATCAGTAAAGCAGTGGTCGGCATGAATGATACCACTGAAATGATCACCACTGACGACCCAATTGTTCCAATCGCCAGCAAAGCATTGATCGATATGGAAGATCACATGAATATGACTGCCAATAGTGACGTGGTTGTCTCAACGGAGAGTAAAGCAGTAGTCGATATGAAAGATACCACTGAAATGATCGCCACTGACGACCTAATTGTTCCAATCGACAGCAAAGTATTGGTCGATATGAAAGAGCCCATAAATATGACCGTTAGTAGTGATGTGGTTTTCTCAACCGACACTAAACCAATAGTCGAAACAAAAGATCCCACCGTTATGACCGCCACTAGTGACCCGATTGCTCCAATCGCCAATAAAGCAGTGGTCAGCATGGGAGATGCCACCGATAGGACAGCCTCTGGTGATCCAGTTTTTCCGGTCATCACTAAAGCACTGGTGGACATGAAAGATCCCACCAACATGACCACCACTAGCGATCCACTTGTTCCAATCGCCAATAAAGCAGTGGTCGACCATTCAGAAGTTAAAACTTTTGGAACCGGAAGAGGTTGTATATCACTAGTGTTTATTGGTTTTCGATGGCTACAAATGATCCATTATAGACCAATATAGATTTGTAACGAGTCCTATTTCCAGAACAACCAACTGAGCTTGTAAACGCTGTGAGTGCAGTTACTACTGAATTGTTAAATAATTCGTGTCCTACTGATCCCCAAGCGGTTACACGCTGCTCCTCAAAATTCCTGATTTGCTTGAGAGGAATTCCCAACGGTGAGTTTTTTCACTTGGTGTTTTGCAGTAAGAAAAAAATTCTAAGCTTGTAGAGTTACAATGTAGCAGTCCGTTGGTATTTAATCCCGTAACGATGAGGTGTGACCCCCGTGAGGTTGTTCCTGAGTGTCACAATTTTGAAGAACAAACAACCACACAGTCTAATGCGGTTAGTGGTTTTGCTTCCAACTTTTAACGTTTGCGTAATTCTTCAAGAATATTCCTTCACTTACTTTATAATATTAATTAGGCGCCCAGCTGTGTATATGACGAAAAGCGTCCACTATTTGCTCTTAACTTTTGCGGTCGAATATACGGTGCGTGCTCGGAACAAGGATTTCTTGTACACAAGGAATGTAACATCAGTTTTCTCTTTGACTCGCACTTGAATACATGCGTCCCCGCGGAGCAGTGTGGTCGGGAAGGACTAAGAGATCTTTTGAGTAAGGTCAGTGGTTTGTTTTTTAGGTCCTTCCTCAAAGCATAGCATCTGTTCAGATGATGCCAAGAGCACAAAGTGTTGAAGTACAAGCAGGAGAACATTCATTCACTAGTGAGAAGAAGGAGGATGACCGGTGTCGAAATACCACGGAAGAAGGAATGAAGCCTCTCGGAAGATGTCGGTCATCGCATATCAGATGTCTCGACGGTAAAGCAGAGGTCAACATGGGTGATTCCATAAACATGATCGCCACCAGCGACCCGATTGTTCCAATTGTTAATAAAGCTGTGGTCGACCATTCAGAAGTTAAAACTTTTGGAACCGGAAGAGGTTTATATCAATAGTATTTATTGATTTTCGCTGGCTGCAAATTATCTATTTTAAACCAATATGTATTTGTAACCAGTCCTATTTACAGAACAACCAGCTGAGCTTGTAAACCCTGTTAGTGCAGTGGCTACCGAATTGTTAAATAATTCGTGTCCTACTGATCCCCAAGCGGTTACACGCTGCTCCTCAAAATTCCTGATTTGCTTGAGAGGAATTCCCAACGGTGAGTTTTTTCACTTGGTGTTTTGCAGTAAGAAAAAAATTCTAAGCTTGTAGAGTTACAATGTAGCAGTCCGTTGGTATTTAATCCCGTAACGATGAGGTGTGACCCCCGTGAGGTTGTTCCTGAGTGTCACAATTTTGAAGAACAAACAACCACACAGTCTAATGCGGTTAGTGGTTTCACTTCCAACTTTTAACGCTTGCGTAATTCTTCAAGAATATTTCTTCACCTACTTTATAATATTAATTAGGCCGTCAGCTGTGTATACGACGAAAAGCATCCACTATTTGCTCTTACCTTTTGCGGTCGAACATACGGTGCGTGCTCGGAACAAGGAATTCTTGAACAAAAAGAGTGTAACATCAGTTTTCTCTTTGACTCGCACTTGAATACGTGCGTCCCCGCGGAGCAGTGTGGCCAGGAAAGACTAAAAGATCTTTTAAGCAAGGTTAGTGGTTTGTTTTTTAGGTCCTTCCTCAAAGCATAGCATCTGTTCAGATGATGCCAAGAGCACGAAGTGTTGAAGTACAAGCAGGAGGACATTCATTCACTAGTGAGAAGAAGAAGGATGACCGTTGTCGAAATACTGCGGAAGGAGAAATGAAGCCTCTCGGAAGATGTCGGTCGTCGTATATTAGATGTGTGGATGGTAAAGCCGTTATTGAACCATGCTCCACCGCTGCCGAAGTGTTTTCCGCAGCGATCGGCATGTGTGTTTTGCGCATTAATGCTCCAGAATGCCATAAGAAGCCGCAACGAACAAGCTCATCACAGTCCGCCTCTTCGGATGATCCGACAGCGTTCTGTAGGAGTCGCACTGATGGATTATATCGAAATCCAACTAATTGTGCCGGGATATTGCAGGTAGCTTTGCTGTTAAAATGATGTTTTATAACATAAATATGATTTCTACATGACGATAATTTAGTGCTTTGGCGGCGACATATTTGAGTATCCATCTTGTTCGTCAGGGCTTGTTTTCAACGAGCAAACTGGGAAATGTGACTATAGGGATTCTGTTCCAGAATGTCGGATCGATGAAGACGAAACAAATTGTTCGTATTTTAAAGCAATTTCAACTTCTTGATGAATTAATGGCTTTTTTCTTTTCAGTGGTTAAGGGATGTCGTGGAGCAAATCATGGCGATTTTGTAGCAGATGAGTCGAACTGTCAGCAGTTCTATCGATGTGTGTGGGATCGTCTGGAGCGAATGCAGTGTCCGTCTGGAACCGTATTTAACCCAGAACTTTCAGTATGCGACTGGCCTGTCAATGTGCCGCTATGCCCAACCTTCAGCAATTCCTCAATAGAGCAATGACCCAAACTGTAATAATATACCCACGGAATGAACACCCATTTCATAGAGTACATAATCGTGTAGAAGTTTATTCGCTCCTTCAAACTTGTCAACTAATCGCTGAGAACTGTGATAGTACGTGATAACAATATTTTAATAATGTTTTACTTTTTCGTTTTACGATAAATACTTTTATTTTAGTCCCACGACAGCGCTATAGTAGTAAATTAAAGTTTTTTTTCGCTTTGGTATTAGCCTTTCGGAAACCAATGCACGACAGCATGTCTATATCTGCGTTGATTTTTAAAGCCATCCGGTTCAGCCAATGTTTTTAAAAGCCTTTGGCTTTTTGGTCGCTCTGAATTTGTCGCCGAGTAAAAAGTGTTGATTGGAAGCACCGTTGGTCCGCTGTTGATATTCAATGTGTACATTTAAGCGAAGAAATAGGTGACGGAGACACTTTCGAGACAACTGTGCTCCTTGGTTGTAAAGCTGGTCATCGCTACGCTATGTAGCGCAGCGCCTACGTAAACACCTAGGGAAGGATTTTACACTAATGAGGCTCCGCCTCTGCCACTATCGGCACTGGTGATCTAAGACATTGTCGAAGTCTGCTTTCTTTATCGTTTTCTCACCATAGCATTGATGTCTGTAGTTTCATTTTTCCACATATATTCGTCACAAACACTTTGTTACGATCTCATTTTTCAACTTACAGGTTTAAAGAGATGTCAGAAGAAGAGGAAGCATAGTGAGTATAATCCATCTTTGGTTCCTTTGTGAAATCTGTTTTATTACTTTTATAATTGTGACAGTTGTTTAGCTCTGAAGAGGAGGAGATAGAGGAAGAGGATGGAGCAGAAGAAGAGTAAGTATATCTTCGTAGAACACATGTATATTAAAATGTGAACAATGCATGGTTGAGAAGTCTTCTATAATTTTAGACATCAAGAGGAGCAAGAGCAAGCAGAGGAGCAAGCTCCCATTGAAGAGGAAAAGTGATGATACACTTAGTTTAAAGGATGCTTTATATTTCTATTTATTGAATTACAATATTTAGGCCAAAGGCAAGGGTTCCTCCTCCTCAGGAAGAAAAGCCCCCTATAGAAATGACCGAAGCTGAAGCTGCTATGCTAGTGCGCACTCCAATTTCTTTTCGCTACACATTTATAAATTAAAATATGTTATTCTAGGCAGCCAAAAAACGCCATGAGGAAGAGGAAGCGTTGAAAATGCTTGACTATGAGCAACGACGTATAGTTGAGAAGCAGAAAATGGAGGAAGAGTTGCGTGAGTTAAAGGAGAAACAAGAAAAAAGACGTGCCGAGCGTGAAGAAGATGAGAGACAGTTTGCTGAACGCCGTCGTATGGATGAAGAACGTAGGCGAAAAGAAGAGGTAAAAAAAAGTTACTTTAACTCGACTACATGTTTGAGGGTGGTTATGGCGCAGATTAGATCACATTACCGTATTTTTAAAGGATGAACGAAAAGCAAAAGCTGATGCAGAGAAGAATCGCAAAAATGAGGAAAGAATGCGCCGCCAGCAGATGATGGCTGGTTCATTCGCGGCTGCTACTGCTGTACCTGGTGGTGGGAGGAACTTCACTGTAACGAAGACCGATAAGGCTGCACAGTTTGGTAACCTTACCCAGGTGTGCAGCAATTTTTTTAGCAAAACGTTTATATTCGTTGGTTAAGTGTGGATTAACTAAAATAAACTGAGAAAACACGAATTGTTTTGATTTAAAAATCGGATGAGCTTTTCAGTCATCATTATTTAACAACTGAATTAATCTATTACAGGCCAAGACAAAGGACGTGCTTAGTAAAGAACAGCAGGAAGAGGCTAAACGAGCGTTCCTTGCCGCTGTCTGTCGTCCAGCTGATATTTCTTCTCTTCTTCCAAATGACTTGAAAGACAGAATTAAGAATCTTCATGCTCGAATCACCAAACTTGAAGCCGAAAAGTACGACTTGGAGAAGCGTCATGAGCGACAAGAGTATGATGTGGGTTCACTAACAGTTAAAACTTAAGGAAAACAGCCTTAATGCATGTGATTTGCATGAACTAAGGTGAAAGAGCTGAATGAACGTCAACGACAAGTTGCTCGTAACAAAGCGCTACAAAAAGGTCTAGATCCTGAGGAGGCCGCCTCTTCACGTCATCCTCCAAAAGTAACGACTGCATCAAAATTCGATCGACAAACAGATAGAAGGTGCTGCTGGTTTTTTTTTCCTTTTTGTAAGATGTTTAAATGGCAATGTAGTAGCTAATTATTTTAGGTCATACGTTGATCGTCGTATTATGTTCGAACATCCTGTAGTTCCAAAACCTCGCACTATTGCTCATGGAACAGCTCGGCCTCCCAGTGATTGGGGACGCAAAGAAAATGAGGAACTTGAGCAACTTCGGTGAACTTCATTTTCTAAATTAATGTTTTAGTAGAGCGTAAATTTTGCATTGTTACAGTAAAAATCTTGAACCGCCGAAGTACGTTGAACAAGTTAAAGCTGAAGGAGATGCTGCTAAGCCACCAGTTGAACCGAAACCGTTGCAGCTTCCGGAAAAAGACTTTGAAGATGAACCGGATCAAGTGCGCTGAAGGGTTCCAGTACATATCGAAAATTCGATTATTGACGGAATTGATCTAGCAAAATTTATTTCGTCCAATCACGCTCGCTCTTTACTCAATTTTTTTAAACAAAGAACCAAGATGATGATTGTTCTAATATGTTCCCACAAGATATGATATATTCAAAATCCTAATTAGACAGTTTTCAGCCGCCTGCCCAAACAGAACCTGCCGATGCAAAAGCTGCCGGAGAAGAAATTACTGTTCGTTGAACTGCTTTTTATCACATGCCTACTAGAGATAAATGTGTTGAACTGAATTTTGCTCAACTTAATTTCCTACACATTCTTTAACAGAAATAACATTTTCCAGAAAGAATGGGTTCGGCAGTTTCAAAAGAATTTTTAGAGAACAAATTTTTGTTGTAAAAATGAGCTGTGTTACTGATATCAATGTGCTCGTAGTGTATTTTAAATTTTTTCAGTTCTCCATGCTATCGTATAAGATTAAGGAGATCTCAATTCTTTCCATATTCTTACCATCCTGGTTAGTTCGCTGCTTTCAGTTATAGAGAGACATGCTACTTACCTATATAAAAGGCACTTAATCCATGTAATTGGTACCAAAAAAGCAGACACAACCTGAAAATGAGCGGAGGTAAAGGAAGAAAAGTGTAGAAATAAATAATACTACTTAGTCAACTTGACTCAATGTGACTACGAGCGCACTAACATAGCAAGAAGTAACTGGTTGGTCGCGCTCTTCTCAAATCATCGCAGCTCATAAGAAAGCGATGGCGGCGGAAAGTTGTGCACAATAAAATTACACGCAACCTTGCGTAAACTCGTGAGTAAACCGAAACATGACATAGTTGTAAAAGTTTCATCGTTTGGCATGAAATTCTTCGCATAGCTTCGAGCAATAAAAAAAAGGATAAAGCTCTCGGCGTTGATCAATCCCTGAGGGATGCGCCATGCATTCGACTTCATTAAGCATCGTTGGAGGAGACTGAATGCATATCTGGCCGTTACAATGGCTCGCGGTGGCCGGCCGATGTATCGAGCCAGTGCTGCTATCCTCCCAGACAAGTCTGGTACCAATTTGCCGCCCCCGTGGGGATGGAAGGCTTGGTGGGCCATGGGCGCATTTCACGTGCGCGCCGCAATGGCGCCTCCAACCACTGCGCCACACGCGCCCTTAGCTTCGAGCAATAGAAACTTTATTGATGTGTTTGCTAAGAATCTGGTCCAATAGGCTGCACTGCACATCGAAGAGAACAGTTCCCGATTAACTGACGATCTCTGGATTTGGTGGCACTTGTTTGTCTACTTTTCAAAACAATGCTGACAAGCAAAAGTGCAAACTGAATCAGTTATTAGCAGCAACTGCTATGATTGCGTGAGAATGTCCTGTGATGGGAACGCCTCCCGATTTCACGGAAAAATTGCCCAATATAGCATAACTGTTCTCTCCTTTGCTGAAATCAACAAGTGCAATATGATGCCCCTGTGATCAACGCCAAGATTTCTTAATGCACTAGCTTTTTCTCTTAATCGAAATGCTAGACCGTGATTTCATATAACTTCATCAAATTTCTGTAGAAGCTTTTGTAAAAGAAAGTCGCTGAAACATAGGCCTTGAAATGCATCGATTTCAATGCATACGAAGCAGAAATGGTGGCTTCATTCAACATCAAACCAATGCACCTCCTCTTATAGGTTTCTGCTTAAGCGGTAGTTCCTTCTTGTTCTGGTGGTATCACTCAATTGGTCGACATTTTTGCATGCAGCAAAGCATACAATGAAAACTTTAGGAACTAAGCTTTCGTTTTCGGTATTTTTGGCCTTTTAAACCAAGAATGAGATTAAATCTAAGGAAATGCTTTGTAAAAATTATAGGCATCTTTAATGAAATTTATTCCATAACCCTGTGACGTTCTTAATACCTCAGTTAATAGTTAAGTTTGGTTCGGTAGTATACGAGCAGCCTAGATATTTTTCACGAAAAAAAGTGCGTGTGTTTGTGCAGTCTGACAACAAATGCACGTGTTTTCCTTGGAGCAAATAGCATTTGGTATCGTTGAGCTTATGTGTTGTAATAAAGACGCGCTGCTTAGTCGTGATGCATCCTTTTCTCTTTACAGCCGACATTGGGAACATCTGGCATGGCGAGCGGACTCCCACGCCACCCCGGCCATAGCTGTAATTCTCATAATGCTGGAGCAGCAGGAGATTCGCGGTGAAATTCTCGAGCACCTCATTGGATACTGTCTACGTCTGTCTGAAGCCAAATTTAAAGATAAAGCTTCACTCATTCCAATAAAGGAGTCGTGTGAGAAACTGCACGGCTCATCCATAATAACAATGTCTATAATGCAACATGGACATTGTTATTATGGATGAGGAATCACACTAGTTTGCAGGAGTCGTCTTAGCTTCATATCCAGCTCAAATTGTCTTCTATTTTCTTATTTTAGAAAATTCTCGAAATTATTTAAACATAATTCTAACTTATTATTCACTACCTACTCATTTTAATGGCAAGATATATATTGCGAAATATAACTTCAATGATGCTGAGATATTTGCAGAACTCAGGACCGCAGGCGTCTGCGGTGGGGAACGAACGCCTTGTTGTTCTCTTCGGGGAGTAACGCGTTCACCACAACACCATGCAGGTCCCTCGTTCCGCCTGTCTCCCAGCTAGTTCTATCGATCTTTTACCATCAGCAATCATCAGCCATCAGCAAATTGTAAATATCTCAGCATCATTGAAGTTATATATCGTAATATACACTCTGCTGTTAAAAAGAGTAGGCAGTAAATAATAAGTTAAAATTGTGATTATAACTACAGCCTCAGCTTAACTGGGTTCGTTGCCGATTTGGGCTCCCGAGATCACTCCAGCTAACAGGTGATTGCTGATGGCAAAAGATCGATAGAACTAGCTGGGAGACGCGGAACGAAGGACCGGCATGGTGTGGTGGTGAACGCGTTACTCCCCGGAAAGAACAGTTCGTTTCCCACCACAGACACATGCGGTCCATGGTTTTGCAAATATCTCACCATCATTAAAGTTATATTTATACACAAATTTTCTCATAGGGTAAGACCACGGTTCTACGGCGTTTATGGCTCAGCAATGCTCCCACCAAGGTCAGGACGCTGGTTCCATTCTGGTTCGGGATAAGCTAACTCACTTCAGTCCTCTAAAGTTGGTGCTATGTTCTGATAAAGATCCGGAAAAGCCTTAGCGGAAAAATCGCATGATTTGAAGGATAATTTGCCTAATCAGAATTCAGTGAGTTAGGGAAAAAGACCAATAGTCCTAAAAGGTAGAAGCCTAGGCCACATGAAAATCTGATGACCTGGATGGAAGATGAATGCGTGGATAACTATCGAATGCTAGAAGTGCTGGGGTCTCACAACGGTGCTGTCGCCTCGTTTAAGACAAAAAAAAAACTAAACAAATAACTCACTTTTTACCCTAATTAATACGTACGAGTCTGCTACTTTGATTTATTTATTAAAAAAAAACCTGACATTTGGGTGGACTGCGCCTTCTTCAGACTCGTTTTCTATAAGTACACCACTAAGCCAGAGTTGGAGTGTATCTATGAGAAAGAGCCTCTGTACAAGGTGAAATCAGGAGAAATATCGCTTTTTCTCGCGAATAAAAAGTAAAATACCACGTGCTTGCTCATCAGGGTAAAAAGTGAAGTATTTCATCAATGACCAGATTCACAGACAGTCGGTCTTGGGAATTACTGAATAAATACTTTGCATTTCTATTAATGATCATTCTTTTTTCGTGAAGGGGCGCGATATGAAATGCAATGACAAATATGCTGAGATGCGAGCGATACTCGGGACCCAAGTCCAGATTCGAACTCGCAGCTACCCTAACTAGAGGCTTAGGTGAAGCACACCAACCTTCTTAAAAGCCTTGTTTTTAACTCTGTCGGTGGTATTAGCAATCATCTATCACCGGCAATGACTTTGAAGCAAAGGGCAGCCGGACTCAATCCTTAAACACTTTGGTAATGACAATGGTGAATTATATTCATTATAAACTATGCCACACACCATGTTTCACACATCATCTGAAATATCAGAACAACAATGCGTCGTTTTTTTGTTCAGCAATCGCAAGGTCGTTCTACAGCACACATTTACTTCCATAGAAAAATACAATACAATAAAACAGTAGCTGACGTTTCGGTAGAGTTACCTTCTTAAGAGCTTCGAAGGGCTTAATGATATACAGTTTATGAGGCCAAACGCTTCAATAACACATACAGGGAGATGAGAATCTAAACGGCAGTCACATGATCAATAGCTTCTCGAAGAACTAACCGTTTTCTACGTGACTTCCAATGAGGAAGGTTAGAACAGCTGATTATAGTCGCATATGGTTGATGACTGCTCCACCCCACATCAGAAATTGATCCAAAGATACGGAGCCAGGTAGCGTGTGACTTCTGGGCATTCCCCCTGATATTCATTGCGGGATTTTTGGCATTTATCCAAAAAGCCCCAAGAAGTTTGGGCGGTGGTGTTTTCATGGCGGTGGACCATCCCGTGCGAGGATATTGACTTTAACTTCAAAATCGTCTCCGCTATGCTTTTGCATCCTATGCGTGCCTAGTGGAGTACTTTGTCTTGTTTTTCGTTTCACTTTGTTACTGTTACCTTTTATCGCCTATCGTCTGAAAAGGAGTACAAAAAACAATACCGAAAACTTAACAATAAATGGGTCACAGTAGCAAAGGCAGTGGGCTAAAATCGTCCGTTATTTCTCATTTAAAAATAGATCGACCAACATGTTCTGTTTTATACTTACTTAATAAAACACATAAGTTAGTATCAGCTGGTGTACTCGCGTCTACCAATCCACTCTCTTACAATGTCAGACCCATCATCAGCTGTGTAGACGGGCCAACGGAAAGAATAACCAGGTTTTGAAGCCTTACCCAGTTGCTTAACCACATTCCATCCCACCTCACGAACACCCAAATGTTCCTAGAACGTATACATAACGCGTCTCCTAACAACGCGTACGTGATGCAGTCTTTCGATGTTTCCGCGCTCTACACCAACGTATCGAATGACTCCGCAATGCAAGCCATCCACGAACTCCTTGTTAAACATGAAGGAGGAACACACAAGCAGGGCTTGGCAATTCAGCAGCTTATGGCTCTCTTAAAAGAGTGGCTAAACTGCTCGATCTTCAGATGGTTTGGGAAATATTACGCACAAACGAGAGGGCTGACAATGGGACAGCGCTTGGCACCAATTCTCGCCATTGCGTTCATGTCTAGAATAGAAGCCCCGGTTATCGAGCTCCGGCCACTACTCTACTGCAGGTATATAGATGATTGTTTTGTCATCTTCTCTACTCAGGAGGAGGTGGACAAATGCCTTGAATTAATGAATGAGTAGTGTGAGTATATCAAATTCCTCAGGGAGAAACCAAAAGAGACCTGGCTTCCATTTCTTAACGTTCAAACCAATTTACCAAGTAGCGGTTACATGACAAAGTGTTACGGAAAACCAAGTAACAAAAACAACTTGGTTCATTTAGTCTCTTCTCACCTCTACACACAAAGAGCGCGCTTGTGAGAAACATGTTTCGAACAGCTACCTCTGTGTGCACAACCAGGGAACTAAAGGAAGAATCACGCGACTTGGCTCGGCAAATATCCATCTCCAATGGCTACGAAGTAGTTACCCCTCGAAACAAATTTGGAAGGATAGTGACGCTCCAAAGCGAAACACTTGGCTAAACGAAGGTCCCGTTTATGTTGCCCTTCATTAGCGATAAAGTAAACGTAGCTATAAAACGATGCTTAGAAATGGCAGGTCTAGAAGAATCGGTGGCGATAGTTGAAATACCACCGGATACTCTACGTCGCCAGTTAGTTCGCAACCGCTTGTGTGACCGTCTATGCGAAGCAACAAATTACGTAATTTGCCATTACGGCAGGGATGGTGATTGCATGAATCCAGGTATGATATACCTGATCTCTTGTGGTACTTGCGGAGACGAATGTATTGGCGAAACGGGCAGACCTTTATATATCCGCATAAAAGAACATCTAGATGGCAAACGAAAAGCAAGACAATGCACGCCACTAGGCACGCATAGGATACAAAAGCATAGCGGAGACGATTTTGATATAAAAGTCGCTATCCTCGCACGGGATACTAAAACACCAACGCGCAAACTTTTCGGGGCTTTTTGGATGAATGCCAAAAATCGCGCAGTGAATAGCAGGGTGGAATGCCCAGAGGTTACACGCGACCTGGCCCCGTATCTTTGGATCAATTTCTGATGTGGGATGGCAACCATCAACCATATGCGACTATAATCACCTGTTCTAACCTTCCTCATTGGAAGTCGCGTAAAAAGCGGTGAGTTTTTCGAGAAGCTGTTGATCTTGTAATTGCCATGGAGTTTTTCGTTTTTTCTAAGTCTTATAGAAGTGTTTGGCCTCATAAACTGTATATCATTAAGCCCTTCGAAGCTCTTAAGAAGGTAACTCTACCGGAACGTCAGCTACTGTTGTATTGTATTGTGTGTTTTTCTATGGAATTAAAGGTACGCTGTGTAACAACCTCGCGGTTGCTGAACAAGAAAACGACGAATTCATATTCCAACGCCGATGTAAATAGAAAGTCGATCCTGGGAACAATCAGAAAAAGTTAACACTGTTTTGATCGGTCATTTTCAACTCTCATTTAACATCGCATTCGTACTCATTTTTGTTGCGAATAAGCTAGGATTTTTTTCCGAAATGTACATGAGTGATATTAAATCTCCCTTCAAATCAATCTACTTGAAAGACATTACAAAATTAGTTTCTAAAAATTAAACGTTTCCAGTAAATTTATTATTGGCCGGACACGTTTTTCTTGCTGATTTTTTAGCAGCTGAAAGTCAATAAGAATCGGATTTTGGTCGCGTTTTGGCGAAAAATATATGGAATCTAAACTGGGAGCAATTAAATTGCTATTATCATTAAGATATATTTTCATGGCACAACTGATGTTGTGCTTGGAAATGAAATTCGTTCGCACACTCGGTGGGTGCATGAGATCGCTACCAGTTTTCCCTTAAATTTCTCACGGATTTTATTTATTTTAAAGAGCAATTAGCTGCATACGTGTAGTCTTGTTCTTCATTGTGATTAGGCCAATAGTTACGTGATTTCTCGTTATAGGACTTCTGAGGTATATGTGCAACGCAATGATCTTGATGATTTCCGCAGGTTTCCAATGAAAAATAATCCATTCAATTTTAATCACTGCACAGTTCTGAATAAACAGGAGGTCTGGTGAAAAGTGTAATGGAATATATTTATTTATACGATCTTATAAACTGATCTTCTTTAGCTGACGCGAGGTTGGTACAGGTCTTCGTTGTCGTTGCTGTTGTTGTTTTTGTTGGTGTTGTTGGTCGATAGCTGACGTTTCGGCGATTTCGCCTTCCTCAGAGCCGTGATGTTACGAGTGGGGCAGTAATGAAATAAAACATCTCAACCAATTCTTAGAAGTTTCGGACGGGTCATGAAAAGTCCCTGCATCCTAAAATCACGATTATCCAGCATAAGTGGTATAATCCACTGATCTCCCTCATATGAGGGATCTCGAGTAAGTTAGTCGCGAGGCTACGTGCAGTGTTCCTAGGTGGCGGATAGGGGGTTAATCGCGGACCAAAAGCGACCTTTGCTTCCCTGAGACGCATGCGGATCCAGTGGATGGACACCCTGTTTCTGCTGCGCCGATCTGGCACATACTTTCTGTATTTGCTATGCGTACTCGTGCATGCGTGTGTGGGTGCGTTCTCGCTTTATGCGGATTGTATTCCTACGAGTCAATTCGGCCAAAAGCCTGCAATCAAGTAACAGGGAAGTATATGGGAGGCAGTTAGGAGCCGCCTCCAACAAATAAGCTCCATGTCCACTCTGGGAGAGCCTGGTAAGCTACCCGTGAGTATAACCAGCCCCCACATTCAGAGCCCAGCAAGATGTAAGTGGGGAACAAAATCTTAAATACAGTAAAAGAAACGGCCCTCATTCCTCTGACCTCGAAGGAGCCCCCATTTCTGCAGTGAGTAGGAGAAGGACGGAAAGGCTACCAAAATCTCAGGTCCAGATTTAGCTGCTTGGATCGTCATGAACTAAGGTGGCGATCTGTATCTACATTGCACGTACACTTGCATCCGAGTCCTCGATAGAAGACTTGCTCATGCAGGCAAGAATGATATGGTACGATGTCATCGGCCTGGCTGAGACGAGACGACGCCACCCATTCAACTCCGTCTATGACACTGGAGAAGAACTGTTCCTCGGAACATGCGACAGTAGAGGTGTAGGCGGTGTCGGCGTTCTCGTCAACACGAGGTTGTCCATGAACATCGATTCATTCGAACAGTTTACAACCCTAAACGGGCGTTTACGATTAAAAAGATGTGGATCAATACCGGCTTTGGCAATCTTCCTCGTTTACGCGCCAACATCAAATTATGACGAAGAAGAAGTCGAGGCGTTCTACATGGACCTGGAGAAGTTGTACAGAGAAGATCATACATTCTTCAGGGTCATCATTGAAAATTTCAATACCAAGATTGGACCGAGAAGATCGTCTGAGGAACGTCACATTGGCACCCACGGATTAGAATGGAACGAACAGGGTGAGCGGCTCTCAGAGTTTATCATGGCGTCCAAGACCATCCATAGTAACACGCAATTCCAGAAGCCTCACCCTCAACGCTGAACGTGGGAATCTCTCAATGGAGAGTACCATAATGAAATAGACTACATCATAGTAAACAGAAAGTTTTGCCTAACAGATGTCGCTGTTGTCCCAAAATTCTACACGGGATCACACCACCGTCTCCTTCGAGCAAGAATCTATTTCTCGCAGAAAGGAGAAAAAGCCCCTAAATTCAAAAACCGAAGTCCCAGAACCACCACAAACTGGGACTTATTTAACTCATTAGTAGGCTTTTGGGAAGATGCCGTTGTCGACAACATCGACGAGGAATACGATCAGCTCATTCAACATCTTCACGCTAGCGCTATGAAAGCTGAGAGTTCGGAAGTCACCAAGAGACGTCTGTCTCCAGAAACTCTCGAGCTAATACGCCAGCGTGGAATCGCACGAGCTGCAGGCAACCGCGAACTAACGTCCTAACTTGCGAAACTATGCAGATAGGCGATAAAAAAAGATCTTAAAGAGAGAAGAGCAGCAGTAATGGTCGAAGCTGCAAAGGCTAGGAAAGGTATTCGCAAAGCCCACCAAAGCTTCGTCAATTGCAAGACCAAGATGGTGCCACTCCGACGCCCAGACGGAACAATAACAAGGTCCAGCAATGCAATGGAGAAAATCGTCCACGAATACTACTCAGATCTCCTAGATAGCCACGTCCACCTCCCGTCATATGAAATAAAAGAGGATGGATATGTTGTACCACCGGTTTTTCCTTCCGAAATCCGACATGCCATTTCGTTGGTGAAAAATCGAACAGCACCAGGTCCGGAGAGGATAAGATCAGAACAACTGAAGAACCTTCCGCCAATCCTCGTAAACACACTGGCTCGGCTCTTCAGACGTTACCTGTCTGAATGCAAGGTCCCTACTCAGTGGAAGACCCGCAAGACCGTGTTGTTGTTCGAGAAGGGCGACCTACACGATGTAGGCAACTATTGCCCAATCTGTTTGTTGTCCGTCGTCTACAATCTTTTCACTCGAGTCATCCTAATCAGGATTGACAGAACACTGGACCAAGGACAGCCGTGCGAGCAAGCAGGGTTTCGAAAAGGATTTAGTACGATGGACCACATTCACACGATAACAAGGCTCACCGAACTATCGCAATAGTACAAAAGACTGCTCTGTCTCACTTCCATGGATTTGATGAATAGCTTTGACTCAATTGAGATAGAATCAGTGATAGAAACCCTTGATAGTTAAGGAATCCTTACTCAGTACGTAAAGACTCTTCATGAGCTATAAAAAATTTTACAACCAATATATCACCACTATACAGCGACATTAAGATCGACGTCAAAGAGGGGTTAGATAAGGCGATACCATCTCGCCAAAATTATTCACCGCCACCCTCGAGAACGTCATGCGAAGATTTCAGTGGGACAACATGGGAGTGAAATTCGATGGTCAGCAGTTAGATCATCTTCGCTTTGCTGATGTTTTCGTTCTTATAACATCAAACATTAACCAAGCACATCGAATGCTTGCCGACTTTGATAAAGCGTGTGGAAAGAATGGTCTTTGACTAAATCTCACAAAAACGATGTTCATGAAGAACGGATTGGTTTCGTATGCCCCATTCACGCTCCACGGTGCGAATATCTCCGAATGCTCCAGTTATGTCTATCTAGGTCGGAAAATCAACATGTTGAACGACATAGCTCCAGGGTTGAGCAGAAGGTACCGAGCAGCTAGGGGAGTTTCGAGAGCATGGAGGATGTAGTGAGGAGGAAAAAGACACGCGACTTCGTGCCCACATTTTCGACTCAACGGTACTTCCTACGTTAACGTATGCATCAGAAACCTGGCTGCTACCTAAACAAGATGAAAAATCACTCTGCGTTATTGAACGCGCAGTTGAAAGGACGATGCTAGGAATATTCCGTTTAACACAAGTAAAAGGAGGAATCTGAAGCTCCGACCTGCATCAGCGATCAAAAATCAAAGATGCCATTCTGCACGCCAAGCAGTCCAAGATAAAATGGGCCGGACACGTAATGTATATGAACGACAACCGATGGAAATGAGCCGTTAGTCACTGGATTCCTAGGGATATTAAACGCACTGCAAGAAGACCACCGACTCAATGGTTGGAATTCTTCACAAAAGACCTAGGAGAAAGGTATAATGCTCGACGAGTCCCTAGAACGAGCGGAACCCACAGAGCTGCTCTTGCACGCGCCAGGAAATAATGGAAGATTTACTGCCGCCCGCCCGAGTCACTCGACGATCAACTGGACTACAGGTGATACAGGTGATAAAAGTGACCTTGCATATTTACAACGTAAACGCAGTGGGGTTGTTAGGGAGGCACTATGCAATGCACATGTGGTCATTGGCTCGTGACTCACCAAAACTTGTATTTTTCTGAAGCCATCAAATCGATAAAAGATTTTTCTGGAAGGATAGCCACTGTCTTGGTACATCGATTGGCAGCCATGAGGCTCTGTATAGGCCAGATATTCATTTAGTCGCCTTTAACGATTCCTGATGATGTCGAATGCATGGACACACCAATCACGGTTTGATGAACGTCAAACATTTCGTGCTCATCAGTTTAGAAGTTTAAACGTACACTGAAAGAACACAGATTGCCTTAGCCTGTGAAAATACTCATAACTTTGTATGAACAAAATGGGAAGGCACGTATGATGATCTGAATTGTGTTATTGCGAAAGAGCTGATCTCAACACACTGTACAGAATGCCGGTGCATCGAATCCATTTCTCTTCAATGACATATGATTTCGCACACCATCCTCCCGCTTACATGAAACATTTTTTGGACGAATATAACATGAGCGAGGAATTGGAATACAAGATAAGATTGGTGTCACACCTCATCCGTCGATGTTTTTGTTTAGTTCTTCGTGATAAAGTTACGGCTGAAAACGAGCGATTCCTTGCGGCGTGTGCAACGTATGGAAACTAACATTGCTTTGGAAGCTCGAGTCGTATCGAGGAAGTCTGTCGATTAAACGTGTTAGTTTTTCAAACAACTGACTTATTGATGTAGTAGTGATCAGCACGTAATTAATTCTAATTGACTATTCGGAAACTTTCTATGATGAGAGTGGTGAAGATGCTTCTTTGATTCCCACAATGAGCAAGGGTATATGAGGAGGTTCAGGCGAATACACATTTGCGAATATAATGCGCTGACCTCACCGTATAAATTGCGAACTGCAGTGACGCCTTAACTCAATTCTTTTTGTCTTAAAATTTACTTACTGTTTATTCCTTTTTCATGCAGAGTATTCTGTGAAGTACAACGACAAGATTCCTGAGATATGAGCACGATTCGTAATCTCAAATGTTTACGCGATATTTAGGCTCACGTTATGCCCACCACACTGACGGAGGCCCTTGCCTTGCCTTTCTTTCAGTCGCTTTCTTTCGTTCCAGTTCTCTTCTATCGTATGGTTCATCCGATAAGGTTTTTACCATTCGTAATATCTTAACCAATGGGTTGAAGCAAAAAAACCGGAAGCCACGAATTATACGCATTTATCGGAACCAATAAGACAAACACTTCAAAGCGGTGTACCTCCTAACCTGCGGGGGGCCTGGGGCCTTGTCATCTAACTCAATAATTGACCGGGTGATCAAGAAACTGCTGCCTGATTTAATCGTTGGGCGTGCTCTGCACATTCTTTACGAAATCAATCTTATAACAAATGTTAAGAACTCTAGATGAAGACTATGCAATTGGGTAAGCAGAATATCGACAGAAGGTCATCGAATTCTGTTGAGAATATCACCCAACTCTCATAACTGGCGATGATATGTGCTTTGCAGACGGATTTAAATTCGTGGTCAGTGGTTACTTTAGAGAGCAGTACACATTCCATTAGTAGCTACTTAAGTAATTCTAGTCTATTACTTTAGTTTGCTTTGGTAGGTTCATGATTCAACTCTGAATTTTGGGCTCGTGAGTGCGGTCTCTAGTGTAGACGATGGTTCATCCGACAGTTGACAAAAATCCTCCAGGCAAAATCAATTGGCGCTGAGAATAATTCACGAATGTCATTTCTACTCATAACGGAAGCCATACAGAATCATGAAATGCACTTCATATAAAAACTGCAATCATCGTATGATACAATCTCTTTCCCTTTTGTTGTGTTCACCCCACATCACTGTCACACGCTATTCTTTACCATCGATATATCAAAGGAGCGACTCCTTCATTCCTTAGTAACCTTCTACTTTCACAGGCTATCATAGCTGTTGACGCATGTTGAACTAACTCATGTTTAGATTCACGCTGTGCAGAACACTACACCACCTTTGTACGCAGCAGTTCCCAAAGTATATGGTTTGCATGTTAACAAATTGTTTAGGGCATATGCGCAGTAAAATAGGTGAAGGATTGCATGGTCTTGACAAATCATCGATAAGGATTAGTCGTCTGCAGTCGATTGATCACCTGATTTTGGGAATAGTAACTGCCACAGGAATCGCTGCCACCATTCTCTTTCCTAGCTCTTTTGATGACGGTTGCAAAGGAACAACAAAGGAAAAGGAAAAAAGCTTGCGCCTACACGAGATTCGAGCATAAGATCTCTGTGTATCTAAAAAAGTACTGACAAGTATAGAAGCACTGATTAGGGGCGAAGAATATGAAAGTGATATTACGGCAACACCAAATTCGTTAGTGCTTCTCAGTGAACCGAAAGACAATAACAGTGATCTTGAACGTGAAAATGAAGAACAAAAGGAGGATATTTGCTTTGATTATGAGGCAATGAGATGGAAGTTTTACTATGTTGATTGCGGTATCAATGTGTAATCGACGTCAATCGCAAAATTTTCTCGGACTTTGGTCATGGAGAGATGCAATTCTAATTCTATTGCTATTTAATTCTCCTAAGTTGTAAAATTCAAGGGCGTGTATGGTGCAGTGGTTGGAGGCGCCACTGCGGCACGCACGTGGAATCGATACCTGCGCCCATGGCCCACCAAGCCTTCCATCCCTCCGGGGTCGGCAAATTTGTCAGGGAGGATAGCAGCACTGGCTCGATACATCGGCAGGCCACCGCTAGTCACTGTAAAGGCCAGATATGCATTCAATCACCTCCAATGAAGTCGAATGCATGGCGCATCCCTCACGGATTGATCAACGCCGAGAGCTTTATCCTTTATCCTTTATGCTGTGGTTTGTACAAAATCTGATAAAAAAGAAGACTCTGTGCTGTTAAGTGAATATGGAAATTCTATGCTGCGCTAATTTCATGAAGCAGGAACCGTGTACAAATCGACACCTTCTGCCCGAATGAGCACAAGACCTCCGTCGTTCTCTGAGCTGATACGATTAGAATCGAGATGTAGTCTCCCCACATGGACGTCCTATCGGTCTCCTTATCTTGTATTCATGAAGCTCATTAGTTTCGCTTGACAGTTGCCGCTGGTTTTTCCTTTTCATTTTCCTATCGCTCATAAAAGAGAAGTCGAAGCTCAGTACGTTCTTGTTTCAGTTGCTCTGCTAATCATTCTCGAGTACTTTTCACACATGCCCTTGTCGACTGAAATCTCCCAGTCCATTAAAAAAGTATTGAAGAACTCCAAAAATATAAAAAGGGTGGCTTTCGATATCGGTGAGTTCCATGTTTTAATCCACCTTCGAGTTCAGTGGGCACTTAAGCGGTTATTGTTTTCAGGACAGTCCGTTGTTAAGATTGCTTATACGGCGACTATAGCCCGGAAGAAGACGACGCGCGATAAAAAGGTCTAGGCTTTTCACATGTTTAAGTTATAGGGCGTTGAAGAGATCCAAGCGTTGTACACTTCAGCTAGTCGACGACGTGAAGTTGGCACTACGACTCTACTGCATTCAAGTAAGACTCGAGGATTTCGCTTCGATCCTTGATTTCATTGCAGAGGTCTGCTCATTTCTTATGACGGGTATCAAGCATGCTTCGTAATGACCAGCTTTATGCTAGTGCTTAAACAAGTTGTGAACTCGATCGTACAGCTTAGCCTCTCCAGAAATTTTAAGGTGACCTTTATCATAGACCCTATATATTTTGCGAAAGACTATCCGATTGTCATTGTTATCATTTTGTCGTTGATGCCGTAGTCTTTCTAATATGAAAGTTCAATCGATTCCCACGAAGATTTATCGGTCTGAACTTAGCGCAATTTGGTAGCATTGCAGGGTTAAGTGACTACGATGTAGCAACGAATTTCTGGATTGTTTAGAATGGATCTATTGCGACCACTAAAGCTACGTTCGCTAGTACCTCGTCCACTCATCTGTTGGAGAAAATGATCATTGAGAAACTTGGTCTTGTGTTCGTTTTTTGATTCTATCCTTACATTACTTCAATGGCAGTCAGTTTTGCCATGGCTCAATGGTAAAACTAAGAACTCGTGATGGTTGAATACACGTTAGTAACATATACCATTCCATTTGTTTAAGCAAAATGTAGGTATAGTTGTGTATGGAGCCAAATTTCAGCCTTCACAAGGTCAAAGAAATGGATTGTCTAGTTCGTGGAACTAATTTTTTGCTAAGAAATATTGAAGCGGAGTCATTCACCTACGATCATCACAATGATAAATGTCGCTATCACTTCGAAACCATTCGACCGTCCGTCATCTGCCCGTACTTGCTTGTCAACGTTGGGACCGGTGTTTCTGTTTTCAGGGTTTGTTTTCACCCTTCTATATGATAATCTGAGATTAGCTAGTTAAGATAAATTTTCAGCAGGAAATTTCTAGGTGGACAGTGATGACAAATATGAACGGGTTGGAGGCAGCTCATTAGGTGGTGGATGCTTCTTTGGATTAGCGAACCTCCTCACTTCAGAAGTAGGTCTGTTCAGACGTTGTTTCTAAAAGACCTTGTTCTTGATTCATGCTTTGTGTGTTCACGAGTGAAAAGCTATTGCTTGAGAGTTGGATGAGATGATGCGAATGGCAGAGGATGGCGACCATCGTCAGTTCGATTTATTGGTATCCGACATTTATGGGAGAAAGTGAGTTCTTAAAGTCTGGAAGAACCTCTATGTGTCCTTCTATAGGTTTTTCTATTAGATTGGATTGATAGCATGTTAATTTAGTTCGAGTAACTTGGGTCTTGGCGGTGACCTTATAGCAGCATCGTTTGGCAAATGTGCGAAAAAAACTGTTGCAGATGAGTTGAGAAAGTACCCAGATTTCAAAAAGAATGTGACGCGAAGTCTTTTGCTTATGATAAGCAACAGCATCGGACAAGTAGGTTTTTTGTTTCTCAATGCGTGTTGCTATTATCCATCCGACTGCTTTACTTTTTAGTAACTTTTCAGTTCGCTTTTATGTACGGGCAGAGAGAAAAGACGAATCGCATATATTTCGACGGGTTTCTTATTAGGAATCATGCGATCATTATGAGGACGATCTCGTTTGCTGTGGAATTCTGGAGCGAGGTGAGTAATTTTCCTGTGGAAGAAGGCGATTCTGCCAAAACGACAGCTGCGATTGTGTTCTATGTCTGTTATTATATACGCAACGCATGCTGTTTAACAACCTCGCGATTGCTGAGAAAGAAAACGAAGCATTTATAATCCACTGCCGAGGTTAATAGAAAGTCGATCTTGGGAACAGTAATTTTTCCTTTGTGTTGATTGCAGTTCTTTCTCTCGTAAGCATCTTTCGTTGAACTTTCGGCTTACTTCTAAACGAGGCACAACTACTCATTTGTAAATTTGCCTTCCTTTTATGATTTTTTGAAGGGAATCTTTTGTTTGCCATCCGTAGCTGTTTTACACTTAGCACTTAGCATTTCATTCCTAGGGAACTCAACAGGCTCATTTTCTTCGTCACGAGGGCTATACCTCGCCTATTGGAGCATATCTTACGGGGTCGTCACTAGTGGATTTCAATGATGCGCAATTTGGAGCAGGAAGTAAGCCGTCATTTTTAAATTAAGTTTTTGAGCTGAACATCTCCGAGACCCTGCTTAGTTTTCGCCGGTTACGTATTCCTTCGATCACTATAGTGTTTGAGTAGTTGATAACTTTACCAGTTTATAGAAGAGAGCTTACTTTATGGATCAAAGTTGCAAATAATTTCTACGTGTGTTTTTTTTTATTTCAGATTTGTTCAAGTTCCAATTTTTAGAAAATTTCGGACATGTTTTATGTTCGAAAATCGCAAAAAAGCAAATATCAGGGATTAACTAAGTTTGTTTAATCGCTTCGTACTGCTCGAAAAGCGGTTGTCGACAAAAAGTGCAGGGAATGAATTCGTTTTATGGATACTTGGACACTTCGATGGTCCGTCCTCACTGGTTGTGCAGGCCCCCGCATATTCTCCATTTTATCGGAGTTTTGCTGGTCTAGCCAATGTGGTTGCTCGGAGTCCAGAGGTCATCCAGGCCAAAGTCTGCATCAGGTCTTGATCACCACAGGCAGTTGCTGCCCTTGTGGATCCGAGGGAGATTTGCCACCATGCGATTAGTTTGACACCAGGACCGTGGTGGGTCCTAGTATTGGTTTACTCTTAGCTGGACTTTCTGATGGAAACGCCGGACTCCTCAGCTTGGGAGATCCTGCCGAGGGGATGAATCCCGCTGCTATACATCGCAGTCCGAGACCCATGAACACCTTCCAGCCACGATAAGACAGTAAACCGTTGCGAAGAAAGGGTTTTATGAGCTTCAGAATACCGCAGTTTTGTTGGAGTAGAGCATCAGTTTGTATTTTGTTGCTGAAGAGTTTGATTAGTTTTTATTGTAACAAGAAATGGACAATTGCATTGACTTTGTCTCATAGTGTGGCCGCCTTCAGCTTTCAATGAGCCTTTGTGGGTTACTAGAGCATTTTGTTTGTTTTAAAAGTAGAAAGAATCCGCTAGTTTTTATCGAGAACAACACTTATCCCACCCGTGTAGGACTTTTTTTTTCGTCTTTTGGAACGTAAAAACCGTGTTTTTTCCTACTTGTCTTTCCATTGAAGCTCATATTTAAAATAGGCAAATGATTGAATGAACAGTACTCACTCCAATAGGATGCGATGGAATCTCTAGAACCGTAGTCATCGCGATCCATTTGCGTCAAAAACTTGAGAAAATCGGTTTTTTACCGTGTTAATATTTTCCTTATTTTTAATTTAAAAAATCCGTGCAGTAATGTTTCAAGAAATTACGCTCTTAAAATCATAGCGCAATTGCTTTTCTTGAAGTTTGTAAAGTGGGTTTGGGAATCCCCAACGGGTTCTGTGGTTGAAATTTCATTGGAAATCATTTATCAACCACTATAGCCACGAGAGAGGGTGCGCGTGGCGCAGTGCTCGGAGGCGCCCTGCGACGCACATGGGATCGATCCTCGCTCCCGTGGCTCACCAAGCCTTCTATCCCTGCGCGGTTGGCAAGTTGGTGCCAGATTTGTCTGGGAGGATAGCAGCACTAGGTCTATACATCGGTAGATCACGACAATGTCATTCTATAGGGCAGATATGCGTTCACTTACCTCCAGTGATGCTAAATGAAGTCGAATGCGTGGCATATCTCTTAGGAATTGATGAACACCGAGAGCTATGTCCTTTATCCTTTTATAGTTTTTATAGTCGCGAGCTAATTAGTGAAGTTCACCGTGAACCGAGATATATTTGTGTAAATTGGTGAATCGCGTCTGTTTTCTGGTATACGTTTGTTGAAATCAATGCGCATGACAAATTTTTCTCAGCCTTTGTTTTAGACGAGGTTAAACATTTGTCCTGGCATGAATATTATTCCGGATGCTCGGACTTGGGAAGATTTGTACCGACTGCCCCTCTGTCCATGGGATTCACGGTAAGTTCTTCGGATTTGTTTCATGTTTTTCTAATATTGTGGATTAATAATCTAGGCTGGAGTACTTGAGCTCGAGTGCGCGGAGATTGTCCTCGGACCATTTCCACTTTTAGCTGAAAATATTCAGGTTAGTGAATTTGTGTAATTTTCAGCACTTTTATTTTTCTTATTGTGTAAATCCATGAACGTGTTTTACAAGTTCAACTAGAGAAAGCGCATGTGCCGCAGGTATTTCTCCGATTAGGTTTATAAGCCTGACGTAACCGACCTCAATTTGGACTGTGAAGCACGGGAATTCTGGATCCATACGTTCGAGAGGAGTGTTGACAGTGTTGGTTTTTTCGCGGTCTTTTTTTAAGTGCAAGCGTGAAAGTCTTAGTAACCTCTTAGGTGATCAAGAAGGCGGTTGAGTCTCAGGAAAACTGCAGTACTGCTATTCAACGAGTGCAAGTATTTCGAGAAAAATTCCTTCAACAATTAACTATTATAAGGGAAAAACCTTTGTGAGTTGCTTACTTTACCCATGTTCATGTTCACTTCGAATATAGAACTGAATGTTTAGCGCTTACGGTAACTCAAACGTGCGGAATCTACTTGATCTTCGAGAACAATTGCTCAATGAACAAGATTTCGACGATTCATATTTGAATGTAAGTGCATTTTGCTTCAGTGGGTATTTTGTTTTATTACTAAATTTTTTAAGCAAAAAGCTATGGAAAATGCTGCTGCTGTGAGCCAGTTGCCATCATTGTTAAAATCTATTGATGAGGTGGTTGTCTTTTTTACTACTGTTATTTCTTCCTTTAATGTCGATTAAAAGTATTTTAAGGTCGTCAGTGATCCTCAACGGCTTTTTCTCGTTACGCGAGGGCTACTCGCTGGTAACGTTTTTGACTGGGGTGCTCAAAAGGTAATAAAATGCATTTTTTCTTTGTAGTCTTGTTAATCATCGATTGAATGCATTACTCACTTGGATACTTGGACGGCCCGTCCTCACTGATTGTCTAGGTCTCAGAATATTACTCTCTATTTTTCGGAGTTTTGCTGGTTTGGCCGTTCTGCTTCCCTAGAATTCCGAGGTCAGCTATGCCAAAGTCTACCCCAGGTCGTCACAATAACAAACAATCGCACTATCCACTCACACAGTAGACATACAGCATATGACTTCTATATGAGACCTTTAATTATTTCCGGCTTGTTGGTATCTAGAGGTGGCTTTCTTGCTTCTTCAAAGTAAACTTCTATTTCGCACGCGACCTGAATCACTTCCCATGGCTTTTCCAATCCACTCGTCAAGTGTTCCTAGTTGAGTCGACGTCATACAATCTTCTTACACGCAAGCATATTCTTATAAATGTATGACTGAATTTATGTAGATGTCATAAGTAAATGAGGCATAACACTTGCAGCAAATGTTCCCTGATTCCATTTGCGTTTCAAGACAATTATATAGTCGCTTTTGCTTCACGTTTTGCTTCCTTTTCAGAATCTACTGACGCGCCATTTAGCCTCCATACTAATCAGTTTGCACAGTTTCTATTCTGGGTAAATCTCTGTTCTTCGTTTCAGGTCATTGAAATGATGGAATCAAAAGAAGGGCTTTCATTTTCACTAGCGATTTCGTCAATTCCAGGTTCGCTGATTTGTATATAGTGGGTTTCCGGATCGTTCTTCTTGGTTGATGGTATTATAGTGCCAGGCCACCGTTATTCCTATAGGCGGAACGAAGTACATAAGAGAAGAAAACCATGAACAATTTATCTATTCCTGAATGGCTGTTGGGAGTCTGTTGCTAAGGTTTAAAAAATATTTTCTGAGCATTCCAGATAGACCGTGGCTGATTGATGCCTATGATGAATTTAAGTCGTCCTTGGAATCTAAGACATATAATTGTGCAGCAATTTTTGTTGATAATAGTGGCGCAGACTTCATTCTTGGTGTTATTCCATTCGCCAGGGAGTTGTTGAGACGTGGTTGTAAAGTGAGTTTATCAAGGATAATCACCCACACTTTTTTTTTACGGCAAGACTTTTCAGGTAATCATGATATCGAATCTATCACCAGCTCTCAATGACTTGACATACCAGGAGATGATGGAATTGGTTCCCCTTCTTCGAAAGGCGGATGAGAATCTTGCTATTGCCATCGACAATGGGAGGCTCATGTTCGAGCACAATGGCCAGGGTTCTCCTTGTCTCGATCTGCGGTTTGTATTGAACTTTCCTTAAAATTTTCATTCTATTTTTGATCTGAGTTTGGTTTAGGAAAGTGTATGCTGGTTTGAACCGTCGAGTTATTGATGAGCAAGTTGATCTGGTTGTGATCGAAGGTATGGGACGTGCACTGCATACGAATCTTCACGCACACTTCCAATGCGATTCGCTGAAAGTCGGTGTTTTTTCATTATTAATATCCATCACCACTTCGATCCTTTGTCTTCGTGCACAGAATATTTACATTTTTTTTCTTTTACTCCTTTCTATGGTCATTCTTCTTTCTGGAATCTTCGAGAATTCGAAATATTTTAGAAGCTTTTCGATAACTTTGTCTTCTGTCTCCTTTAAGACAGGGTGGAACACTGGAGTCTAGCACATGTTTGATCGTTAACAAGATTCTTAGCAAGAAATAGAATGTTTCTTACTTGTTTTTTCCAAAATTGGAAGCTACGTGAATACCGCGACTGTTCCAAGGTTTCTTTGTGGTAAATGCTAAGGTGTTTCAAGACATCAAAAAGACTCGTTTTCTGTGGTAATTAGTCTCCGACTTCAATCTACAGATTCAAAGTGACATATCTTAGCTCGGGTAAAGTTTATTAAACAAAACAAAAACCGCTGTAATCTACTCGTTTTGTCAACGAGAAGCAACTTTTAGCGGTTGCATAAAATTCGGGGTTCCTGGAGGTGACGAAGTCTTGAAGGCTGTTTCGTTGATTTGGTTACTGAATCGTTTCTCGTACAGTAAGTAGCGGAGATGCTCACAGAAGAGGTAGTCGGCGGGGTCGGCGAGAGGTCTGTCCTGTAATGTGCATGGAGCAGAGCAGAGTTTCGTAGCGCAGTTCGTTCAATCTTATGAGCGTCTGTTGCACGACGCGTCAATTTGTTCGGTATTCACTTGTCGAGGTTCTTCGACTTTCCAATTTTCTTCCGATGCTTCCAAACAACTGGAATGTTTATATCAAGTTTTTTTTTTTCAATTACTCGAAGAGTTGTATGTGTATTTGCTCACAGGAAAGACTTCAAGTCATAGCGTCACCTATAGAAAAAGGACGTCCGCGACCTCCTACGGCTTTAAAATCGATTTTGTCACGGTGGAATTACTTACTCACTTACTTGGACGGTCCGTCTTCACGAGCTGTGCGGACCCAGCACATATGCCATTCATTCCTTTCTCTCGCAATCGTAGTCCATCCATGGTGGTGGTCTGGTTCGAGCATGGTAGTACGTGCGAGTCTCATACCGTGATCTGTAAAACAACTGCAGATGCGGATACAGTTGAAAGACTTTGTATACGAACACGCCCGCCCAACGTGTAGGTGGTCGTCCTAGGGGACGTTTGCATTCTCTTGGAGTCCACTCTGCTGTACTCGAAGTATCAACCCACGTCTCTGCAGCATAACAGAGCGCAGGGAGGACCGTAGAATCGAAGAGATGAGCGCGGATTTTCGGGTGCTTCAGTTGGTCGGTGGGGGTCCCGATGTGGCCCAAGCTGCTCTCCTTCTATATAGTTCCTCCTTCATGTTGTTTTCCATGTTCATTGATCGGCTAAGGTATACCTAAGAGGTGGTCTCTGCAATGAGAGTCCCATCCAAATCAATTTTTTCGCCCTCGCACCATGGGACCATGGGTTTTCATGAACCGGGTTTTCTTTCGATTTATACGAATCCCGATCTTTTTTCTCGCTTCGTTGATCATCATATCTGCTTCAATAGTACTCCTTGAGAAGATGACAATGTCGTCGGTAAAACGAATAAAAAGCCAAATCACAATAGAATTTTCCAAAAGAACGCTGTGCTTTACATTCGTTAACACGTCTTTGGCCCCATACTTTATTCATGTTTCGAGTATTATGCTCTGTGTACATTGAAGCTTGAATCCGTAGAAGTACGTTTGTCGAACCATTAATTTTGTCATCCGGATACTAACCTTTAAAATTTATCAGAAATGTATGTTGCATCCTAACGCATTTGGGTGCAAAAGTGCATGAAATGGAATTCGTTATAACGTGTATTAGAACCATCCATATAGAAAAAGTTATTTTTGAGATGTATGCAATGAAAATAAAGCTACCAGTTGGACGTTGATATCCGAATAAGCTATTAAAAAAGGTCAGGTGTTGGGAAGCGGATTAGTCCCGGTGTACGTTACAAATAACGCGTTAGTAGCGCAATGCTAAGAGATGCCATGCAAGTTATACATGCTTATACCCCAGACCTCTCTGAGAACAGTAACATTAAATTGTTACGTCGATAGGCCGCCTTAAGTCGTTGTATAACCGACATGCCCATCCAGTCACCTCTAAAAATTCCTGGTGAAGTCAACTGCACGGTGCATATCTCACGGATTAATCAAGGCCGAAAGTTTTAACCTTTAATTGCGTTAAAAATAACAGTTGTACAAGAACAAGTAAATTAATCCCCTCCTGAGGTTTCGAGTATCATTTCAATCGCAACTTATCCAGTATGGAACCTCTAAATGTCTTCTTTTTCCGGGTACACTTTTTTGCCTGTAAATACTATACATATATATATATGTGTATTATATGTATGTATATATATGTAAGGGCGAGTGTGGCGCGGTGGTTGGAGGCGCAACTGCGACACGCACGTGGAATCGATTTCTGCGCCCATGGCCCAACTAGCCTTCCATCTCTTCGTGGTCGGCAGATTGGTACCAGACTTGTCTGGGAGGATAGCAGCAC